>JAQGCN010000344.1:0-24824 GCA_034699725.1 Friesea truncata
AACTAATACACAGTGCTATGTCTCCATACCATTTCGCTATTATTTGCATTTGTTAATTTTTTTTCAACATTCATTTCCTTACGACGAAGCCATTACTGTCTGCGGCTGTTGCGGATTTACTACGTATTTTTATTGAGAATTTAATGTTTAGTTGTTGAGTTGTTTAGGAATTAATATGTGATACTTTTAATAATTGAAAATGGATTATTACACGGTTAATTTCAATGGAATTGAAAAAAAGGGGAGTATGGAATAATATCCATGGGGGGTTGAAAAAAGAAGGGAATATTCTAATAAATAACTTTTGGACATTGTGACTGTGAGACTTTTATTTTTATTATTTCTTTATTATTTCTAAATACTAAATGGGACTTATTATTTTTGTAATCCTAAACCGTAGGAGGGTCAACCGGATGAGATGAATTTCAATGTTTGTGTTAACTAGGAATGTCAGCAAGCAAACAACGAAGTATTAAGTCTTAAAAGTTCAAAACTTAATGAGATTTCTATCCTCACTTTCTTCTAATTGGGATAAATCACTGTCAACAAATTATAATTAAAAGGGACTCTAAATCCAATGTTATTAAGTCACAATAAGTTTTCTTATTGCAATACATGATCAGCATGTGTTGTGATTTAAATTTTGAAATCTGTTTAAAAAATCACCAAGTATTTTGTTTACAGTATTTTGACAGAGACTTAGAGAGTCAATGATCTGTGTAATAAAAATCAATTGAAGAGAAGAGACGAATGAGTGAGGAGGGCTGGGGTTGTACAGTATTAGATTATAGGCTTTTGTAAAAATATATATGATGATAAGTTTATTTTGTTGGATTTATTTGAGTAGGAGGGTGAAAGGATATAAATGATCATCAAACACAATAAAAGTTCACCGCTGTCGGAAATGATCAGGGGATAATTCTCAATTTGAAGTGTCAGGGTTGAGATGTTTCCTTTTGTTTGTTATTATTGTATCTTTCAATGATTCTTTTAGTAGCTATCGAACGAATCCTTTTATTCAAAATCCAATCCACTTACATAAATCACCCAACCAAAGAAATTGAATTTTCTCCAATTTTAAACATCCATATTAATATTTATTAGTTCACACACGCACGCCTTTAAATAATACACTCCTACATTCTTAATATATCAAAGTTATATAAACAATCATTATATTTTTTAAAATTAGAAATTTCATCTTTACAAAAAAAAAATCAACATTTTTTAAAGGTGATTTGCGGCTTTCTTTAAAAATTATTATTATTATTGCCTTTGGTTAAAAAACTGAAAAATTAAAAAAGTGAGAAGGAAAGGCAAGATTGAAGATGCCTTTAAAAACGTTTAAGGGAATCTTGTGAAGTCTCTCTTCTTCTGAATTGTCGGTGGATCTTTTTGAAGTCATTTTCTTCTCCACCTCTCTCACACTTTCGTCCCTCTAATTTAAGTTTTCCTCAATTATTATTACAATACAACATTCTCCTCAAATCCTTCAAGATCATCCAAAAATCATATCCTTGTTAAAGAATTTTTATGATCCCTTCGATCACTAATTATTTTGACACATTTAAAATTTATTTACATTTCAATATAAGTGATGATGTTGATGTAAAGATTGAATTTTGTATTTATGTATAAAAGGTGTTATGTAATAGAAAGAAAGGAATTGAGAAATGAATATTAAAATCTACGTGATGCTGTAATATAAAATCTTCAATTTAACCTTAATTTGGACCTTTTATTTATTATTAGCCTCTTCAATTTTTTTTTTACTGGACTTGATTAAAGTAGGAGCTCAGCTCCTGTGAGTGATATCAACCATATGCTCAATTCTTTAAAATTTAAACATGAAAGGAATAAATAATGACATGCAATCCAACTTAACCAATAATTCAAAATAATAAATATACAAATCTCAGAATATATTTTTGTTTTAAATCCCAATAGGCAATAATTGACACACATTTTAAAGTTTTCTATTATACTAAAAATGTAATTTTTTAATATTTACATTAAAAAAAATTGCAATTTAAAAATAAACGTTTATTTTTTTTTTTGAATTCTTTGCAGTGTTTGTGATGTCTTAGAAAATTCTTTTGTTTATATTATTTTTGATGTAACCTTTTTAAAAGAAAGGACTACTAATATAAGTAGGTATGCTTTTTGGATTGTTTTTCGGGAGCGGCGTCGTCGTCATTGTCGGAGATGGGATTGGTGAGGAAATGAGGTTTGGCTTGCGGCTGGATAGGAACCACTTTCAGCTCCTTTATTTTCTCGGTTCGTTTGACTTTGATAGAAAGGCCGACGGCCGACTTCTTTCTTTCTTTCTATGAAATAATAAGAAGAAGGCTTGATTAAAATTAGAAGTTTTTAGCAATTAATGGGCCCTTTACCCTTAGAAATATAAATCCATCTTACACCCCTTTTTTCAGATCTTCTCATTATCACCACCAACACCCTCAAATCAAAAATAGGATAATAGAATATAACATGTCAAATTCCTTGAATTTGGACAACATCCAACAAAACCTTCAAAGTATAAGTAGAAGTTTCTCTTTTTTTTTATAATATTTATCCAGTTGTATAAAATAGGTATCAAAGGGTTAGACTTTATTTCCTCTGCGTGTAAATAATGAGAAGAAATCATGATATCTAAATTGGCCCAGGGGAAATGGTGGATGGGAAATTTTTATATTATTTCTTGTTCTTGTGGTGGACTCCTGAAAATGATACCATGGAAATTTAGTTAGGAGTGACATGAGTAGTATATGAGACACGACGAGGAGGCGAGGAGGGCTGTTGTTGGTTGAGGTCCTTCTTTATTCCTATGAATGTAAATTTTGACATATAAATCGATCCTGTAAAAAGTTTTAAAAACTCCCAACTGCTTGACAACCTGTCTATTCAACTAGAAAACCCCTAACGAAAAAGTCCCAATTATGGGAGAAAGTAATTAAAACCTCAGATCGATCTAATGAGGAAACCCCACCTACTCCTACATAAAGAAAATTAAATGAACCAACACCTTATTATAAAATAATACCATTGAGGAGAGTATGCGTGAAAATGAAATATAAAAATTGTAGTGGACATTTTGAAAATAATAATAAATGACATTTGAATTGGTTACAACAATTGTTAGGTAAAGTTTATGAAATTTAGATGAAGTTTAACAATTAAAGTAAAAATGGAAAGACGTCTTCCTGTTTTCCTGTCTTCGACTTTTTATATTTTCCGTCCACCCTCTCTTGAACCTTATTTGGTGATTATTTAACATAACAACATCATGGCTTCGTTCTATCCATCCTCGTCGGCATGAAAGAAAAGCCTAAGCATTATTAACTGAAACTATCATAATCATATCATGGGAGCAGAGAGCCTTCATTTGACTTGACATGACAGCCATTCTTACGGGTTTTCGTCGTCATCATCATTGTATTACATCGTGAGGGAATTATATTTTCCTAAGGTTGATTCCGTAATCCTAGAAAGAAGGATACGACTCATAATTTACCGAAACCCGAATTACGATTACCCATCACGAAAATTTTGGGTGGAACCCTTTCGACCCTAATTTAAAATTACATCCTTCTCATTGGTTCATTTTTTAAAAAAATCACTCCTCTCTCTTTTTTTTCTTTTATAGAAATCGGTGGACAAGGAAATCAGCATCAACCATTTAATTCTCGTCAACCTCCAAAGAAAAAAAGAAAATCACGGACAGCATTTACTAATCATCAAATATTTGAATTAGAAAAACGGTTCCTGTATCAAAAATATTTATCACCAGCAGATAGGGATGATATTGCCCAGCAATTGGGACTTACCAATGCACAGGTGAGGTTTTGTTATTTGTATTAGAATTAAAAGTGTCAACCAATCAGAATCGAGGAGGAATTGCCCTTTAAAATCCATTTGTATATAAACTGAAATTTAGTTAATATTTTGACAACTCAAGTAATAGCGGACCCTAATAAATGACACGGATGGTGGTTGTAATATTTAAGTGAGTTGTCATTGTTTAGTTGTAATACAATGGTTGTTGTTTTGTTTTCCCTTAAGGACTTACACTTAACTTTAAGTAAGGATAAAAGTCATAAAATTCAGAGACAAGATTTTTATAATAGCTTAATAAGAGACTTAACATTTTCCATAAATCCTAAAAGTAGTGACTCCCATTCAGAGTTTTGAATTCGATGGTAGGCGTTAGCTGAAACGATAACAAAGTAATTGTGAAACTGACCCAAAGCCAAATTACAAAAATGGTAATTGAGAGGTTATAAGGAGTTTCGTCCATTATTCTTTCTTCTCGCCTCCTCAATTTGAATATTATACCCTCTTCGATTTAACAGAAAAAGAAGTCCTTTTTTCAAAAAAGGCGTGGAAGGGTTTCACACGTGTAAAACGACGGGGTTCGTATTAGGTTGGGAAGTAATTTTAGATTAACGCATGCTCTATATTTCAAATTGATTTTAAAACAAGAAGATGATATTCCTCCTTATAATATTTGCTAAAAATGATAAACTGATTTTTTTTTATTTTGTTTCAGGTGATAACTTGGTTTCAAAATCGTCGTGCAAAATCGAAGCGTGATATTTGATTTTGTTTTTAGGTGATAACTTGGTTTCAAAATCGTCGTGCGAAACTAAAGCGTGACTTGGAAGAGATGAAAAAGGATGTAGAGTCTGCCAAATTCATCGATGCTACTCGTCGTTCTTTCCTGGAGAGTACTCATGACCTCAGCGTACTCCGTAAACGACCCCAAAATCATCTTGAAATGATGAATCCAGTAGCTGCTGCAGCAGCAGCATTATTTCATATGTCATCACCAACTTCATCTTCACAGTCATCCCATTCTCCTATCAATTTAACATCAGAATCACCTTCTTCAAATCATTAAGACAAAATGTCAGCCATAATCCATCGACTTTCTCCACTCCACTTTCTCTTCCACAATATATTTCTCTCTTACTTTTTAACAATGAGTAGTAAGTAAATATTCTCCAACAATGAGAAGAAAAGTGTTCCTTTGAATGAAGGGATGATACATAATGAAGATGATCTCCTCCAGTATTAAAAATGTTTCATTTCCTATTCAATCAACGCAATATTATAAAAGAGGAAATACTACTTTCACTAGCATCATCTCATCATCATTGTCATCTACCCCGTAAATTAATTTATTTATTGTATGTTTTTGATGTGAAGTTCGTTTGATACTGTTATAATTTTAGTATGAATGGAACCAAATCAAATACATCAATCCATCAATCCTCTTCCTCATCCGTTATCCAAAAACTTAGTTTTTTTAAATTTCTATTTTCATTTTTTTTTAATTCTAAAATATAAGTTTTTGAATTTTACAATTTCAATAAAAAAATTTTTTTAGCATTTCAATCGAAGTTTTCAATCAAAAAAATTTCAAATCCTTTCATTCTTTAAAAAAACAATGAAATGTATTTTTAAAAAACTGTATGTATAAATTCAATAATTTGAACTGTTTTTTTTTATCATGTGAAATTTTTATTGTTTTTTATTATTACACGTTTTTGTTTCAATTAAGTTAAGTGATGATCGCTTTTTTGGAGAAAGTTAATCGTGATATTATTTTCTTTTCTTATGTTTTTTTACCCTTTGCCCTTGTTTAAAATAATTTATTTATTTGATGGAATGGATAGTATACTTACTGTAGAAAAAGAAGAGACATTGTTGTGTTAAAAAATGGTTGAATAATAATAATAATAATAATAATGGTGGATTTTTTGAATAAGTGTTGCGTGTTGGTAATGTGTTAACATTTTCTAGTTACGGGTCCATTTCCTCTATTTTTATGACTTTTAATGAAGAAGTGAGGTCTCTCTTTTCTTTGGTTCCGTTTCGTTGTCTCCCATTGTTATAATGTTGGTTTTAGAGATCTCTATCAATTGTTTTTTTAAAACTAAACCCGTTCCACGCGCTCTCTTAAGTCAATAATATAATATTCGCACTAAACCCTTTCATTCACACCGACATTTAATATTATTATTATTATCAAATCCAAGTATTTTTGTACTATGTTAATTAATATAAAATCCCTCCCCTCCTCCTCCCCTGTCCTATCCTGTTTGTTGGTTCAATGTATGATGAAATGATGGAAGACATAATGTTCCTCTTAAAAAAATAAACGTATTATTAATTCATAGGGACAAAGTTTAGCACTTAATTAAAATAAGCATGCAAGTTATATAAGGGCTAAAGACACGAAGAAGAAGTCAAGTATATAATATATACATACGGTTATTATAAAATATTAGATTAACTTTTAGGAATCGCTAATAAAATAAATTATCATCAAGAATCATCCGTGTACCTCCTTCATCCTCATCATCATCACCCGTCGTCGTCATCGTCGTTGACACTAAACTCTTTGTATTCACAATGTAAATTATTATAATTATAGAATTAATTTAAGTTATATTTGTTTATTAAAGAAAGAAAAAACGGGCCAGTTTTATTCATCAAAATTTGGCAGTATTTTTAATATTAGTTTTGGATCTCCTCATTTTTCGATCCATTACCAACATCTCTTCTTCCTTTGTTATTTGAAGTGAGAAAATATTTTGAAGGCTTCATTGACTTGACATACAAGGAAGTTATATTATGATGTATTTATACTCTCATACAATCAAGTGGCAGTGAATTGAATTTTTAAAAAAAGGAGCAGCTAGCTACTAAACTTTGATATTATACTTTTGCTTTAAAAAAATTACGAAGGAATTTTTTTTTGAATAAATAATAATATAATTCCATTATCAAAATTTTGTTGAAATGAAATTGCTTATGGTTGTTTCTTTCCTTATTTGAGTATAAATATTTAAGGTAATCTTCTTATATTTTTTTGAGTATGATTTGCTGCGGAGACACGGTTCTTTCCATTCCATAAGGAAATATTTGGATGTTTTAAATAAATGGAACTGAAGATTAGAGAATGGATTTCCTTGTATTATGTAAGGCACTCCATAAATTAACAAGGAGGTATTCCTTGTATACTTGTACTGGTGGCCTCGGTTCATCTTCTTGGTTACAACACGACTTTCAAAATCACATATCGCTGCTACTGCTGAGCTGATGCTCCAAATGTTTTCTTTGGCTCGTCGAAACGTCCGCTCAAGCGAAACCAATTTCCCTTCTCAAGAACCGAAAGACAAAATACTCCTTTGAGACATAGAAAACCAAGCGACATTTTTTTTAATTTACTCGTTTAGGGATGCATTTAATTTTCAAAATGAAATGAAAAAACTGTATATCCTTTGTTATATTTTTCTACAAGTTATACCCTTTTTTATTTAAATTTATGATAGAGAAAATTGAATGGAATTTTGAGAAATATTTTATAATATATTTTGAAGAGATTCTGTTGTTGTGTGGCCTTATCCTACTGAGAGAGCCGACTCTTTTATAGAGATGTAAATATCTATTGTAGTGTTGGTGTGATGTATCTATCTCATAAGTAGGAAGATACATGATAAACCTCATCCCTTATCCTCAGAAGAAGATGAGCTATCTTAGCTTATATAGCTAGCTTTAAGGTAAAGAATAAGAAAAAATTGGTGGTGGTGGTGGTAGTAGTAGTGTTTCGTAGTTTTCATTTTTTCATGTGTGACGCGGCTTCAGAAGCTCCAAGTCGGCTTGCTTTTCCCTGTAATTACCTCTAATCATTTCCCTTACACAAAGGAAAGCCGATATACCCCTTTCTTTTATACATTAAAAATTCAAACGCGTTCCCTTCGTACATATCCTTCATATTACATATATACTAAATACTTTATGAAAAAACTCAATGCTAATTTTTAACCCCCTTACACTTAACTTTTAACATTCCATCGTGATTTTCTCATTTTATCCAAAATGATCAAATGTAATTGCTACTTATCAAATCCTCTTAAATTCTACTACATAAAAGCCTATAATTGACCAAATAAAATTTTACAGGAGCATAATATAAAAAATATAATATTCAACACTTTAGATTTTTAGGTATAAGAGAGTAGGTATTGCGCATGTGTGTAAGTGAGTAATTAAAGGAGATAATTAGAAATATATGTGATTTCCTTTAGAGTTGAAGTGTCGACTTGGATTGGATTGTCAATCAATCACTTATACTACAACTAACTACTGAAGAAGGGAGGAGGGTTTCCCTCTTCTTCTCATGTCAATTCGACCGTAAAACCAGTTGAAGGATTCCCACCCAATTAACTAACTAAACTTATGCTTAAAATTTTTTATAATTATCTTCTCTCCTGTCACGATCGGATCTAATTATCTAATCAATTAAAATTTCCAATTAAGAATTTTGTGAAAACAAATAATATTAAAAATTCTACAAGTACTCGTTACAACAATTTTGTCGTCATCCCTTCCTTGTGAAGAAATTATTCTAATTCTGATGTATTGGAACCGAACCCATTAACATGTTTTTGGATTTATTTCGGATTAGAAGAGCAGTATATAAAGTCAGATTTAAGGATTGTTATTATCCAATGGATGGATACTCCAACAACAAGGCAAGGGTCCATCCTTTCCTTTTTGACTCCAAGCAAGCATTCATTTATAAGACTATATAATTATAATTTATTAGAATAAAAAACTCGCATAAAAATCTTCCCTTGTTTTTAGGCAAAATAAATTTCCCTAATTTTATAACTTTATTCATAATAAACTGAGTTGTAATCATCGATATTTGAGTAAAGTATGAGTTATATTACATGAGGATGGTGGTGGTATTGAAGGGAAGATGAATGAAATTACGATGTGGGAGTTATAGTCCAATAATTGTCACTTTTAAGTTAAAGAAACTTAGAGTGGGTAGTTAGCCTGGTTTCTGTCGCCGCCGCCGTTTCGCCTAATGAGGACCAAGCAAGCAGAGAGCCAAAGAGCGGTCTATTAAGAAAACTCGTTGACAGTATGCAATATTTCATTCTAATGTCTCTTGACATCCTCGTACTTAACTTATATCCTACATTCTTAAATTAACAACATGAGCTTCTTCTTCTTCTTCTTTGGCATCATTCCTATTCTAATATTCAACCATGTGCAAAATTTAAGATACAGATAAAATTAAACTAATTTACTACGCATGCACCTGTGTATGAACTAATCTTCAATAGTAAAGGATCCATGTATTGGTATACAAATTATTTATACAAATTATTTATATCAAAACATAGAAATATTATTATTGTATCCTCCACCAAATTTACTATACCGATTGTATAATATGAAAAATATGATCTGAACATGACAAATATTAACTGTATAGTAATATTATTTGTATTGAGACAGATATTTAGTATTGGATAATAGTGAAGTGAAGTGATTAGGTGTGTTAAGTACCCCTGTCAATTAGTAAGTGTGATTATGATTGAGGTTGTTTGTGGGTACCTGATGGCCCTATTTCCTACTCTTTTGAATAAATGAAAATATAAAGTACTTTAATGTAAGGTAATAATGAATATTCCTTAGAAAACAGGTGTGCTAGGTATAAGGAGTGGGATCTGGGGAGTGTCTCTGTCGGCATTTTTTCAAAGAAGGAAGGTGCGAATTGTTGTTAGAAGTGTAATCACGATGATGGCTCTCTTTTTAAAGCTTTTTAGCCTGAGATACCGCACCGCCCGCCTCCTTACTTTTTCGTTCAAGGGATAGAAATATACGAGATATATAATATATAATAATACAATCCTTTTCAACACGTTCAAAACTTTTCAAATGAAAAAAGAAACAAGATCCATTGACTCTGATTTCAGAATTAGCAGATTTAAAAAAAAAAATTTAATTCTTATATATTTGATATAAAATTAGAATTAAGACAACAATATAAAGTGACTTATTACTTCCTCTTTTAATAATATAATTTTGGAAAAAATATATAATAAAAACATATATCAAACTCAACCATGCATAAATTTTAAGACATGTAAACAAAATAATCATCTCCTTACATAAATATATGAAATTCATCCATTGATCTCATTTTCAGTATACACATAATTTTTAAAATGAAACAAAAATACATGAGTATTTAGAACAGTCACTTATATATCTTCTTTTCCAAATTTTTTAAAAACGGGGTTTAGTTTAAACTGGCAAGGGGTTTTGGTAGTTAATTTTAAGCAATGTGAGTTAAGCTGAAAGGAATTTGATCATAATGTGTTAAGTATTGTCTCGTATTCACCCTAGCGTACATATTTATAAAGAATGGAGACTGGAATGTTTTGTAATTTGCCGCCGTCTTCTTAAAATGAATTACATGAATGCATTAACAAGTAGAGCTTAATCGGTAAGTAAGTCTTGTTGTAATGATAATTGTCACTTTTAAAAGAATAATACAAATCTTACCTTGATTTTTAAAATAAAATCTATGCAAGACTATACTACTTAATATATCCGTCGTATAAAAATTAAGAATAAGATTTCCATCCCATAAAATTAAAGAGCGCTCTTGAATAAAGTGAGTATCTTTAACTCCCATTTCACATTGCATTGCACTGCACCCCCCACATATTTTTTTTTGTTTCATCATCATCATCTTCCTTTCTTCTCACTCTCTTTAGGTAATCTCTTCCAATTGATTATACTCTTACCGACCTCCACTTCGTTTCATCTCTGCCGGTTCCTTTAACAATAACCAATTCAGGATGAATACACTTTTCAACAATGGAATCCTCAAACCATCCTTAATAGAAAGGAAAACAAAATTCTACATCCAATTATACTAAACTTACTACAAGGAAATGTCAAAGGGATGATCCATTACAACTTTTTATGCAAAAATTTACTTAATTTCTTTAACCTTGTTTGTAGTTGAATCTAAGGAAAAACTTAAAAATTGCTATTGTGAAAGTAAGAGAAAATTTTTACTTTTAAGAATTTTCCAAGGGATGAGAATAGACAGATAAAAGTGACAGGTTGATGATTTGTATCCGAAGTGACTGAGCGACAAAAGCAGCGGTTGATTTCATAATAAGAAGTGAAGTAGTGAGATGATGAGTAAGTTTAAGTCTGTAAGATTACAATATACATGACATGACACACATAATACACCACATCCTTTGTATCCTACCGTCGTCGTCGTCGTCATCTTGTTCATCCTACCCACATCATCATATCATCTAAATCCCAAGTTCAATCTTACAAAAAGAGAATAAAGACATTTGGAAACATAATAATTTATTTAGTAAAATTGAATTCATGAAATCAATCAAAAAATAAGAATACATTATTAAAATTGGAATCGTGCGAAAAAGTAGCCAATAATAAGTGAAAAAAATAATGCCAATATAAGCGATTAGTGGAAAGGTGAGACCTCCCATGATGTATTTCACACCTGACTGAGGTTAAGTAATACTTTACGTGATAAAGGGGGATTGGAAAATACCGACACCTTTCATTTATGAAAGAATTTTAAAAACAGGCAAAAATTTCATGAGTCAAAAAAAGGTAAAAGTAAGGTTTCGACTATATATTTTTTCACAAGTTTTACTAACAAGGGAAACAATGAACTTTTCAAAATGACTCACTTAACAATCCAATGAAATGATGAACAAAATAATCTTCAACATTTGAATAAATTGATGTCTAATGAAAATAAGTCGATACAGTACTTTTGCACAAATAATATGATACCTTGCAGCATTAATATAATTTCATTCGTGTGAGTAGTTGGTTGGTTGTTGTTGAGTAGGAAGATGTCAATTTTGAGAAAACAATGGAAGTTTTTTTTATTTCCTTTTTTCCTCACTCTATACTTTTCTTCCATGAAGAAGAAAAATAATATGTTATTTTTTGGAAACCAATTTTATGGTGTGTGGGCCTTAAAAAGTCTAGGCAGGGTTTGGCAGTAGTGTTAAAATTACATTTGATAATGTGACCTTATCATGCACTTCTTCTCTTAAAAAAACAATTCAAATTGTTTTTTAATCTGATATCAAGTCAACAACGAGAGTTACTATAAAAATAGAAGGCAGGAAACGTTTGAAATTTTCTATTGAAGAAAAATAGAGAAAGTTAACTTTCACTTAGACTCTTTGCATGCAATGGAATATGCAAAGTTAAAAGAGTTTTTTAATATTACAATTTAAGTGGTTTGGTTTGGTATAGGAAGAAATTATTGAGAAAAAATTATTTCGTGACCAAGTTATCCTGTCAAAATGAAAATTGATTCTGCCTAAGCCTCCCTTTTTAGTTGGATGTTGACATGCTCATTGATATGTTATATTGTTGGTTGGTTGGTTAAAAAAGTTGACATTATTTTTTAAGAAAACCACGAATCAGTTTCGTATGGTGAGAAAATAAGACCTGATGCTGACATGCACAAAAATAGAAGATGAAAGTGATTGAGGTAACAGTAGGGTGCTTTTCAAGGAAAGGAAGAAAGGGTCAGGAATCATTCGACATGGTCTTCTTCTTACTATTACTAATCTTCAAGATGTCATTTTTAATTTTAGTCAAGTATACAACTCAATCAAAAATAAAAATTTTATTATGAAAATGTAACTTTTTTGAATTTTGAAGAATACAGCTTCATTTTTCTATTTTTTTTGTTAAGATGAATTTATATCCAACGGCATATTATGTTGAAGTAGTTAGTAATAGCGAGGACGATGGATGAAGATGCCGGCACCTTTTAATCTTTTCGCACTTTTGATATACATCTTATAGAAGGTGAGTGTTAGAATATTACTTTGAAAGGCGTTAATTGAGACTCTTCTTACTAGACTTCAGTATTTTATTAAATGCATGAATAAGATTTAATAACAAGATAAGGATTTGTTGATTCCAGTTCCTCTTATTATTATTTTTTAGTTTAATTAGAGATTTAATAGGTGAATTTTATGATACATGATGTTATGAATAATAAAATATTTTTTACCTTTATATCATATAAAAATGGTCTTTGACATCTCATAAATTATTGGTAAGAGGTGAGTGGAGTTTAATAAATCCTGTAGTGGTTGGGCAGGGCTAAATTTTGGAAGACTAGAAATGGAGATTATGTGAAAGTGATCTCTGTAGATTTGTATTTAATCAGCCTCCACACCCGTCATTAACTCCAACCAAAAGGAAATTACATTCACGTATCATCCTACTATATAGTGTTGGTTGAATCATTAAGAGGAAGGATATAATAAATTCAGGATAAAGGATTAATGCCTTTTTTATCTTAAGACTAAAGATCATAACTCAATTGAGCAATTAACTAACTTTTCAACTCATAACTCCTATTCTCATTCACAGCTTGTGGTGGTGGTGGTGTATCCACCATTGTTGTAGATAAAAAGTCGAATACTAATAGTAACTTTAGGATAGACATTTCAGAATTATAATATCCTCATGCTACATTTTATAACTCAATATTCAAAACAAATTTATTTATTTATTTATTGCATTAAGACCAATCATTCGCTCTATTTGGAATCTAAACAGAAATTATTAAGTAACTGTTCTGCTTACGAGTGAAAGTCACAGCCAACCAATAATGTTTGTAAAATTGACTTATTCTTACATTAATATTATTTATGCTTCATGTAGTGAAAATATAACTGCTAGCTCCAGGGTAATAATCTGAACGTTTCTTTCGAATAACCAGCATCAATTAGCTAAGCTTAGGCTTAGAGAATTTCATTGGTTGGCATGAAACCTGATCAAGGTATCCGTCACTGTCACCTCTTTCCTTTGTTTCCAACTAGAGTGTTAATTAGAATTGAACTCTGAATCAAAATGCAAGACCTCACAGATAGATTGGTTAAGAAATCTGTAATATACATTTAAATGCATTATACTAAAAACTAAATAAAATTCTAAATTCTGTAACAAAGGAATTTCTTATGAAGTTTATGGCAAATGAATAAGAAAAAAGTAGTAACTGGTGAACAAACGCAATAAATTATTAATTTTCAAATACAAAAGATAACTATATACAAAACCAAAATACAACTAAAAAATAATATACAATAATTATCAATTTATTAATCATGAAAATTAATCTAATTTTTAATCTAAAATCAAAAATTATTTTTCTTCCTCCGTCCAACCAATAATATCGGATCCATCAAATAATAATTAAAAATATTTACAAGAAAAAAATAATTCAACGAATGGGAGCAAATAAAAATATTAACAAAGTATGAAAGTAATTATTTCTAAACTTATTTTGAAGATTGAATATTCTTATGAGCTTCAACGCACTGCTTGGATTTCTTATGTTGATACAAAGCACTGTTTGATGTAAAATCCACATCACATACTTCACATTTCCAAGGTTTTTCCTTAATATGACGAATATTTAGATGAATTTTCATGTGACTACTTCTACTAAATGTTTTTGTACAAAGGGGACACTTGTAGGGTCTCTCACCAGTATGAATTCGAATATGACTAATTAGATTGTTCTTCTGTCTAAATTTTTTCCCACAATCATCACATTTGTGTTCCTTCAAATTGACATGAATCTTCATATGCAACTTCAAATGTGTATTTGTCCCAGAGAGATGTCCACATTTTGTACAATGGAATGGTTTAGTTGTGTATTTGTTTTTAATGTGTTTTATTAATTGTGGTGTATCTTCAATTTGTATTGGATTCCATCCATCTGAATCACAAAATCCAATTCCATATTTCACTCGTAAATTATTCATTAAATCCTCAATATCTTTAATTTTCAATAAAACACCAAAATCACCCTTGTGAATACGCATATGAGACTTCAAATGTGCTTTCCATCTAAATTGTTTTCCACATTCTTTACATTTGTAAGGACTTTCATCTGAATGTACTCCAATGGTGTGACGCTTTAAATTACTCTTGGAAGGTGCTGGATATTTGCAAATTGTGCAAATGAATTTACTTTCTTTTGTGTGGGTTATCATATGCTTCTTAAGTTCTTGATTTGTTTTGAATTGTTTTGTACATTTTGTGCATTTGATGAGTCCTTTCCCAGTATGATCTTTCAAATGAATTTTGAGTGCAGATTTCGTTATGAATTTTTTATTGCAGAATTTACATTGGAATGGTTTTTCTCCTGCGTGGAGTCTTTCGTGGTTCTTCAAATGTCCACTTGTTCTAAATTCTTTTTTACAAAATTTGCATGGATATGGTTTTTCATTTGTGTGTGTGATAAGATGTCGTTGCATATCCCTCTTAATTTTAAATGATTTTTTGCAGAATGGACATGGATATGGTCTTAAATCAGAATGGATTATTTTTAAATGCTGTTTCAGAATATATTTTGTTTTAAACTTCTTTTCGCACTTCCAGCATGAGAATTTATTTTGATTAGATTTATATTGACGTTGTGAATCAATTTGTTGAGAAGTTGAAAGGAGGGAGTTGTGTGTTTTTTTGGATTTGGAATTCATTCTTTCTAAAATAAAATAATTACTTATTTTAATTAATTCGAAATTTATTTAGAGTTTAAATTATCTTACTTTTGTTGAGTTAAAGTTGGACACAGATTAAATTTTCAAAATGATCCTAAACTAAACCGTATATTTCTAAATTCAGAATTGAACTGAAGTTTATTTTTCTGTTTCAATGTAATCAATATTCATAAACAAGGGAAAATAAACATGACTCCCACTGACCAACAAGGAAGGATAAGGAAGGATAATCTTATAATTCAAAAAGGAAATGCGATGTCTATTCTGGGAACTCTTCGGGATGGAAGACGACTAGAAGAAATACTATTCATATGAGTTAAACTAAAATATTTTTACGTTAAATTTATCTAAACATTACGTATAATTTGAATAAAAACATTACTCCAAAAATGAAAAAAAAGGAAGGAAGGAAGTCAATGAGTTGTCCTTTTCTGTTAGGAAGGACTACACCTTTTATGTACTGTTTAAAATAATCAATGTTAATTAACATAAAATAAATCCATGTCTAAAAATAAAAATAAATAAACCGTATACAACAGTATTATGCAAACCGACGAAGTTTGTATATAACTTGTGATGCGTAATCGCCTGTACTACTTTCACTAGTGAAAATAGTCATTACTATTCTCAGTAGTGAAAGTAGTAGTGAATTAGTGAAAATAGTAGTGAAAAATTGAACTTTTTTGCTTGGGCCCTTAGGAGAAGTCCCTTAAGGACTGCTCCGATTTTGCTCATTTTTGAACTTGACCTCAAATGCTTATATACCAAGTTTCGTTGGCATCCGTTAACTCGTTCTCGAGTTATGGTGTTCACAGACAGACGGACGGACGGATGGACTTTTAGATCACATATACCTCCTTCGTCGGTTAATAAACTGTAACTGCAACTTCATCACCATTTTAACTCAGAGGAGCATTACACAATTTTACCAATTATTTCTTTTAAACCTAAAACCAATTCAAAGATTTTTTTTTTCAATGATTGACCAGAGCTAATAATTTATTCAGGATGTACCACACAGGCACACGTTTTTCGAAGGGAGATCATCATGGGAAAAATAGAAAGAAAAAAATTCGTATTAAGTTTATATCCTGATCATGACTCTGATTACAATCCATTCTTAATCTCAACTCAACACGTTTTGTCTTTCGGTACTACTCTAAACATCTCAATCTTGTAATAAGCTCATCTATTATTCACTCTAATATCTCAGATTCAGATTTTTCTTTCATCAGAAAATCCCTCCCAGGTTTAATATCGTGTATTTCAATTCAATTCATAAAGAAATTTGTTAAGATAATTTTTGGAAATATTTCCAAAGTTTGTTGATTTTTTGATAGGAGGGTAGTTTAGGATGATTTGGTCGGCAAAGTTTATAAGATTTAAGAATGAGTAATTAATGTGAAGTTGGTTATCTACTTCCTATTATTCTCTGAGTTTGATTCTTTTGTTCAAACTCATCCTTCATTTGATCAGGAACAAGGGTGTAGACAATAGAAATTGAACGGTGGTTGGTATAGGCCAAAAAATCCTAATTACGATCTCCAATACTTATATCTCAAAGCCTTAACTAATTTTCAATTCGTTCATTACCTGTTCTCGAAAATCCTAATTGAAAGGAATCGAGTCCTTTGAATGAAAAAGTGGAAAAGATCCACCACTAACCAACTACACAAGAACTAAAATTCATTAAATGTAAACGTTACAGCGATTATCATAGGATGGAAAATTATCTAAAATAAGCCTGTATTGAGCATATGAGTTGTATACCAATATTTTTTATTGGAAGATTTTGTTGATATTTTGTATATAACTAATACACCTCATTATATTTAAAATTGGGGTGCCCTTCACTTGCTTTAGTTTACCCAAAAAAAGGAAGACTAAAAGTAATAGATCAAATCTTAAAAAGAACCGACAAGTGTAATTAGTCGAACACCCATCATGTATCATCGTTGGTTCACATCCTTTAGTTCTTTTTTTTTCTTTGTTCAAAAAATACTGGAGTAGTTTTTAAACTTCCGCTGAAACGAATCAGATTCAGGTGAAAACAAACAAAGCGTTTAAGATCATCCGTTCCGACAAAATGACTTGCAAAATTTAAACACAAATTTTAAAACTAAAACTATTGTTTTTCATAAAATATCCATGGAAGAATGGATCTTAGAAGATGAGGTAAGCGTTTTCTTAAAACAATCCACATGTCACCTTTTTTCATCTTAAAATATTAAAAGTGGAACTCATGATCAGTTTACAACATTTTTAAAAAAGAGAACTTCATAACATTTTGCTAATATTTAATTGTGTATTTAGTAAATGTAAGTTATATCTCATTAATAAATTATAAAAGTATTAAAGAAGGTTATGGAAAACTTATATTAAAGAGTTGAAGACTAATGAGGCGATAGTCGGTGGTTTTTAATATTTGAGTACAAGGAGAAAACTTAGGTTGTACAAGTTTAAGTTGTTGTTACAAAATACATAAATTCAATATTAGTGTATTATATTCTTTTATGTCAATTTTATTTAATGGAAATTGAAATGAATGGAATTTAAATAAGTTTATTTATAATTTTTTTAATATAAGGGATGAAGAAATATTAAAATTAAAAAATCCGTTCAAGAGTTCATACAAACATTCTCTCCCTCTGTTGTACCAAAAATCTACAAATTGAAATATAACTCTTATATTTCAAGTAAGTTGCTCTTCAACGAATGAAGTTACATACAGTGACTCATTGTGGTAGCTCACTCCAACTACTACAAAACATATAATACACTCCCCATAAAGTGTTTCCTGAAAACTTCGACAGAGATTGTATGAATCGTTTCCAAAATATAACAACATATATTTCATTTTTCAATTTCCTTAACTAATATTTTTTATATTCAAATACAAAATATTCAGCAAAATCACATGTATATTTTATACCTATAAATGGACATTCCATAACAACTAATACACTTTTGAAAAACGTAAATATAAAGCATAACAGTGTACGTTTAAAAATGTGAAAACGCTTTAGAATATATATAACATGAACACACATCGTTTTTATTTGAGAACGCTTTTAGTTGTATAACGTGTAACATGAAAGAATCAATAAAATTCTACTTTATATTCTGCTGGAGAAGACTTTTGTATAAGTTTATTTCAATTGGAATGAAATCCAACTTTCTCTTTTTATCTTCTTTTCAATTGATGTGATAACTACTTCCGGACAAAATCCACTTTTCAATTTCTTGTATCCCCTCTTCATTAGATTCCTAATAAATTCTCTTTTCATTTCGTTTCCAATTGTATTGTAATTGCAAAATTTAATTAGAATAAGAAATATTTTAAATATTTATTTACATAAAATATAATCCTTGTTTTAAAAACTTTTTAGTATAAATTAAGTGAAGAAGAAAATGTAAAGAACAGACACACGAAGAGAAAGGAGGAAGTTAGGCACACTTTCTGAAGTGGAAAGTTGATCTTTAACGATGATTAGAAATCCAACATTTCAAAAGATGAAGAGGAAGAAGAATATTTTTGATTTTGTTTTAAAATCCGAGAAGAAGAACCCGTAATACATTATTCGTCACCCACTTTTTAAGCATAAAGGAAAAAGGAAACCATGACAAATAAGAAAAACATAAAATTTAGGAAGATGAAGTCAAGTGACAGGAAATTCCTCATCAATGTTGCACGTGTGTAAATAATAAATCCTAATGTCTTATTCTCATTCTAAATATTAAAATAAATCAATTTAAAACCATATACTGCCTCTCCATTATATTCTTTAACTTAATCAAAATTATCATTTTTTAATGCTCAAAATTTTACTTTTTTTCAATTATTAGCATTTTTTAAAGTGTTTCTTTTAAATCTTTTTAAAACATAATTATAAAATCTTCTCCCTGAAAAAAGTTAATAAGCCTTTGTGTAACCTTGTATTGAACTTGAGATAAGTGTCATTAAAATTCCAATTCAAAATCATTGAGCATGTGAGTGAGTGTTGATGTGACACAAGAGCTGAGGTATGCTGGTGGTGTGGTGACAGTTTTAATTTGTCTTAAAAAAGAAAAGTGAAGGTAATTGATTTAAAGATTAGAAACAATATTTTAAAGTAGTGTATTTAGTGAGCGTGTGGGCGGTGTACTTTGTATAATAATGTAGAGAGTTAATCCTGTTGAAAGATGATGATGATGAATAAAAGAATGGGATGATGATGATGATGGGTTGGGTGGGACATGATGGGAGTGTGTTCAATTGGATGAAGTTGAATCCAAATTCCAAATGTTCAGCCCACAAGGTTCACTTTTCAACTTATCAGAAAACGAAATCCCACCCAACAGACGCTAAAGGCTGAGAAAAGTAAAAACCGATTCCATGGCTTCTTCATCTTCAACTCAACACGAGCTACTACACTAAAATTTACATTCCATTTATCAAATTATTGGATTTATTTCATTAGTAGTGTTGTTGTTCTCTGCTCTTGTCCACTTGACTCTCATAACATAATAATCTTAAGTAAGTTCCAAGTCTATTAATTTCTGAGAGTCAGTCAGTCAGTCAGTCGGAGTGGAGTACTTGTTGTTACTAGTGACGGAGTGACGGTTAGTTGGAATTTGTGCCTCAGGAAGTGAAGTTATTATGATGTCTTCAAAATCAGAACAACTTTCACCATCCACACCTTTCTCAATACAAAATATACTTAATAAGAATTTTGATGGAGTTTGGACAACAATACTTTCATCACCTCATCATCATCATCATCATCATCATCCATTTACACATTTCACAACAATGAAAAGTGAAAATCAAAATACATTGTTATTGGATGATAAATGTCATAGCCCTGATGATGATCTCTCACCCCCTCCTTCGCATACTAATTGGGATTCAGAAGCATTGGATATGAGGATGAAGAATCAAATTAGAGGAACAGGTAACTAAAAATTAGTTTAATAAATTGTCAACTTGAAAATTATTGTAGTTTTTCTCGTTTTTTAGACAGTGAAATGAAACCACGGAAGAAAAGATCTCGAGCAGCTTTCTCACATGCTCAGGTAATTAAATCTTAATTATATTATTAGGGATGGTCAATTTTGAATTTAGTATGATATTGATTGTTGATTAATGAAATTGATTTGTTAGGTTTATGAGCTAGAACGACGTTTTAGCCACCAAAGGTATTTATCTGGACCTGAAAGGGCGGATCTTGCTCAAGCGTTGAAACTTTCAGAAACTCAGGTATGAAATGTAATCTTTAGATGATATAAATCTTATTTTGCTCTTATAAAAATTAAGTTCGTTGAACTCACTCAATAACAAAATGACCTTCGAAATGACTAAATTTATGCAAAAAAAATAATCCCGAAATCATTAGAGTTTATAAGTTATTGCTCTTTCTTCTTCGTCTGATAAGAAGGATTTGAAAGGATTTTCTTTCTTTACTACTATTACTATTATGACCATCGAATGAACTGAACAAAGTCAGAGCTTGTTGCAGTTGATCAATCAATGGTCCATATGGATGCAAAGGAATAGATTTCTGTTGAATGTGTTAACTGTTTATTACCCCATGAGTAAAATGGAAAATCTCTCTGAAAAAATGGAAAATGTTTCTGTAGTTTCTTAAACTTTTGGAATAAAGTTATTATGAATGTCCATATGTATTTCTTTAATCACCACATGCCACTCACACGCCTTTTTACATAATATACATTTCCCACAACTATCCTAACAAATTATTATTAATTTTTTCAACCCTTCAAAATCACTCTCCAAGCACTTAAAAACAAAAATCCAGCCGCCTTTCTTAAGATTAAGATATTAAGTGTAAACAAACAGAGCTATCCACTTTGTTGAATTCTTTTAATAATTCATATAGTATTCCATATTATATACATTACATTCGATATGGATTTATCCTGAAATTTTTCATTCAAATCAATGCAAATTGCAAAAGTAATGAATTTTCTGAGTGAGCTGAGCTCAATGCCCTTTTGGTTATTATCATCATCCTTTTTCAATTTATTATTTTCTTTTACAGGTGAAAATATGGTTTCAGAATCGAAGATACAAAACTAAACGAAAGCTTCAACAGGATTTGACCTCACCTTGTTCAATTCAGCCTGCTCGAAAAGTTGCTGTAAAAATCCTAATGAAAGATGATAAGGTAAATATTTTTACTTTTTAACAAGGGAGGGAATTAGAGTAATTATTTACTCTAATTTTCTGTTTTTAACTTTCATTCTCAAGAATTGATTGATTGTATTTTATTAAGGAGGTTAGCTTTTTGTAAAGAAAAAAGGAATGGTTGTATGTGTTGTGTTTTTGTTTGAATTTAATTAATATTTATTTATTTATTTTGTATAGATTGTGTATAACCGTGATGAAGTAAAGCCTTATTTGAATCCAACGAATCTTATTCTTTTAAATTCACTCTACTCCTACTATTCATCTTGGCCTTCCTTCCATCCAACAACCCCATCAATAACAAATGTGCCGAATACAACTACTAAACCCTTCGTCAACTCTCCACCCCAGGAGTTAAACTAAGAATAACAAATAGAAAATATTATTATGGAACTGGCGACGACACTACTAAAAAAATTTTCATTTTTTTTTCTTTTGTCATTTATACACAGAGAGATCAAATTCCTTATTTTCAGTAATAGCCGAAAAGATAGTGAAACAGAGTCAGAAGCCCCGTGAAAGTGTTTTACGAACTTTTAGCTCCGTCATCTGAGTCAATATTTGGTTGAAAAGGAGAGAACAGGATCCTTTGTGTATAAAATCTGTGGATCTTTTTATGACTTGAGTCCCTTGTGTTTTAATAAGTGTAAACGAGATTATCATCACTAAACAGATCAACTTACTCTTAACATCAAAAAGTCAAGTCAAGTTGAGATAACTCAGCTTTTATACTGACAGTTACAACACAAGAGAAGGAAGAAAGTTGTGAAAGTCATCCAATATCACTTAATTACACATTTTCTATCATTCCCAGTTTCACATCACTCTAATCATTTTGGGGATGCTACGAGTATAATAGAACTCTCGGATTCTTCTTTTGTCAATTTTTTAAGTTATACGGTATTTCTTTCTAAAGATTTAAAAAATTTAACTCTTTTTCTTTTGCATGTTGATGAAAAAATGTTAAATTTTTTTTAAAGTTTTATTATGTTTTTGTTTCAGCTTAAAATTTTTAAATTCAAACAAGAGTGTCAATTTATATCAAAAGTGAAGCCGTTCCTTAAAATTATATTCGTAGCATCCCTATTTTAAGGCAAAAAATGAATTTAAATTATATTATTAGCCTTGACCAAAATACTCTCCATAATTAATTTAAATGTATTCTAGAAGAATATTCTAGTCGGAGAATATAAGATTTAATTGTACTTAATTAATTAATTTAATCTCAATCGTTATAATTTACAATCTTATAATAGAATTGTATTGTGATTTTTTGTACTACTCGGAGTAGAAGTGCATTAAAATATATTATAAAAATTCATTCAAAAACAACATTTTTGTGGTTTGTAAGAAAATGAAAAGAAGGGTGCAACTAATATTTTAACAGTTCATCGATCCTTTACTTCCTCTTATTTTTTCCTTGGGTTGGGACAGGACAGAAGAGATGACACAAGTCAACCACACGATAATGCGTTATGTTGCGTTGGTGGTGGTGGTGCCCTAGAATTATTGTTTCACTAAATTACTCCTCCATTACAAAATTAAATCTGCTTCATTGAACTGAATTTTCTCCCTGGTTTTAAAACACTTGACTTAACTTCATCATCACGTTCTTTCCCCCTACTTTCTTTCACCATAGAGTGAGTGAAAGTCAAAGAATGATTAGGATCCTCTACACTTCTTTCTTTTTTTGGTTGAATCGATAAGCATCCACGATTCGTTTCGTATTCAGAGAACCACTCCAATCAAAACAAAACTCACTCAAAGATATTAAATTACACTTTTTACTCTATTAAAACCCATCAACTATAATCATCTTACTAATTTACTTCTATTGTAAATACTCATTCCACCCATGCATAGAAAATCCATGGAAAAAGCTAGATGTAAAGGTCACATCACATAGCCTTAGGGTTCGGATTATAACAATAGGCTACTACTCGCCCTACTTTTCGGTCTAAAATTAAAAGAGAATGTTAAAATTCATAAAGGAAAACCAACCATATTCTTTTTGTAACTTTTTCCATTTAGCATTACTGCAAAGAGACACAAAATTAAGTTTGAGGCAAAAGGTTTTTTTACATTTTTATAGAAGAAGATTTTAAGTTTTATTAATCTGTTTTTCAATTGATTCTTTTTAAATTAAAATTATTCAATTGATTTTGTAAGAACCAAATTTATTCTTTTATCCTCCATTACTTCTTGTTTGTAAGGAGAATTAAAAAAATTAATAGTAAAAATTTTATTTTATTTTTCAGAAAAATGAACTGCAATTCTAAAGATAGAAAGCAAGGAGGTGAAAATAAAAAATGTGGATCTGTTTCGGAAGGATTTGATTTTGGAGATTCTTTTCTGAAGAAATTTTCTTGTTCGATATGTGGAAAAGAATTTAAGCAAAGGCATCACCTGAGCCAACATTTCAAACAACATTCTGATTTAAAATCCAAAGGAATACACGACTCTCCCCATTCAACATCTCAACAAATTGATTCACAACGTAAATATAAATCTAATCAAAAGAAATTCTCATGCTGGAAGTGTGAAAAAAAGTTCAAAACAAAATATATTCTGAAACAGCATTTAAATACCATCCATTCTGATTTGAAACCATTTCCATGTCCATTCTGTAAAAAATCATTTAAAAGAAACCAAGATATGTACGTGCACTTTAGAACACACACGAATGAAAGGCCATATCAATGCAAAATTTGTAATAAAGAATTTAAACGAAGCGAAATTTTGAAGAACCATGAAAGACTCCACACAGGAGAAAAACCATTCCAATGTAAATACTGCCTTAAAAAATTTACAACAAAAAACCAACTTAACAGCCATTTAAAGGATCATACTGGACAAGGATTCATCAAATGTACAAAATGTACAAAACAATTCAAAAGAAATTCACAACTTAAGAGCCATATGATAACACACACAAAAGAAAGTAAATTCATGTGCACAATTTGTAAATATCCAGCACGATCCAAGAGTAATTTAAAAAATCACACCATTGGATTACATTCAGATGAAAGACCTTACAAATGTAAAAAATGTGGAAAACAATTTGGATTCAAACACAACTTGAAGGAGCATTTGAGAATTCACAAAGGTGATTTTGGTGTTTTATTGAAAATTGAAGATGTTGAGGACTTAATGAATAATTTACGAGTGAAATATGGAATTGGATTTTGTGATTCAGATGGATGGAATCCAATACAAATTGAAGA
>JAQGCN010000345.1:0-24795 GCA_034699725.1 Friesea truncata
CGAGTGAAATATGGAATTGGATTTTGTGATTCAGATGGATGGAATCCAATACAAATTGAAGACACACCACAATTAATAAAACACATTAAAATCAAATACACAACTAAACCATTCCATTGTACAAAATGTGGACAGTTGTGTACTCAACAGAGTAGTTTAAATTCGCATATGAAGATCCATGCTAATTTGAAGGAATACAAATGTGATGATTGTGGGAAGGTATTTAGACATAAGAGCAGTTTAATTAATCATATTCGTATTCATACTGGTGAGAGACCCTACAAATGTCCCCTTTGTACAAAAACATTTACTCAAAATAGTTCCATGAAAGTTCATTTAAATCGTTGTCACATAAAGGAAAAATATTGGAAATGTGAAGTATGTGGTGTGGATTTTACATCAAACGGTGGTTTATATCAACATAAGAAATCCAAACGTTGCGTTGTTAAAAAATGTTCAACCATTTTCCCAATCAATTAAAAAATATTAATTTATTATTAATTTTGTAACTCATTCCTTTTTTTTAGTAGTGAGTGAGGTAAGTTTATATCTGTGAGAAATGAAGTCCCAAGTGATTTTGTCATTTGATTTTCATCTTTTTGGTTGAGTCGATCTGAAATCCCTGAACGAGTTGCAAGATCTCCCTCATCGTTTTTCCCTAACTTTATTTTAGTTTCTCACTCCTAAGCTAAAATATAAGAGCCCTAATCTCTGAAGTACCAACACACTTGTTTATGATGACTCTATTCTATTCTTTGAGTAATGAGGAGGCAGGATAGGAGAGTGTCGGATGAAAATGGGAAAACGGAAAACTTTATCTTACTTATCTATCTATCCATCCTTATTTGAACTCAATTGCTTTTTAATTTAATTAGACAAATTTTATTACAAATTCATTAACTACATCCCCCTTTCAATCAATTCTGTTTTCAATTTACATCAACTACTTACCCACTTCATACATCAATAACAAAACATCTCAATTATAATATTTAACAATCTTATTTTCTATTATTAAATATATTTTAGTTATTCTTAATCCAATTTAATTTTGTACAAAAATTATAAATTCTAACAAAATAAAATTAATTAAAATTGCTTACAGAAAAACAGAATTTTCATCATTTTAAGAAAATTGCAAAAGCTAATTTTCTATTTTTAGCTTCTGTTTAATTTGTTTTTTTTAGAAAAATGTATTTATCTTTTTTTTGAACTAAATCGTGATCGTGAATTTGTGAAAGTTTTTTTCTTCTTCTGTGATTGAGTGAGGTTGTATCTGATATTAAACTCTGCTCTTTGAGATTTTTTGAGGGTTGGGATTTGGTAAGAGGATAGTAATAGTATAAGTAGTGAATTGGATATAAACAAAAGAGAGTTAAAAGAAAAAGAAAGAAAGCGTCAATTGTTTCTCTTCTTTACAAGAGAAAGTAGTTTAATACTCTGAAAGATATTTTTCAAAGCGAGAAAGTAGAAAGTGTTTTATGCTCGAATTACTGTCCAGTATTCAGTAGTAAAAAGGAAACCGTCTTGAGATGAGAATGGGATGGGCAATTTACTCTCACTCAAAAAAAGAGGGTAAAACTTTTACTCCAATTCTTAGAAAAAAGAAATGGATTCAAGTAAAGTAGTGACCACCATGCATCCTCAGTCTCTGCCGTGGTTCATCCTAAAGTAAAAAAGGAAAGAATAGGATAGAGACGATAAATTGATGAAAAAAGAGTCAATTTGAGTGTGTTAGTCACTGAAATTTTGATGAGGAGAAAAAAAAACCCTAAACGGAGCAACCAACAACAACCAACCCTCTTCCAAAACTTTCTTTTGTTAAGAGAGTAAAAGTCATTGAAAAACAAAACAATGTCAATATTAACAATTCCCTTCAATCTATACCACCGTTCAATTACAACAACACAACAATAAGAAAGAATACTCATTCATCCAAGTATAATACGGGACCATGCCTATTTTTTTTTACACCGCTTTATCTTCAATTAGTGAAAATAAAAGTGAAAGTTCATCCCTTCAGGAATAATTTAAAAAATATTTCAAATTTATTTTTTCCCATTTTGGAAATTCATAAATGATCAACGGTCATAACTCATAAGCGACGAGGAAATAATTTTGACTGTAGTTTAAAAAAGTACTTTTTTTGTTGTTGAAAATAAATGATGAAAAGAAAAGAGAAAGTAAAGAACCATCTTATAAAATAAATCAAAGTTTGTAAAAAAGATTAGTGATGTGATTGGTTGGATGATGGAGAAAAAAGCTCCGACTTCCTTTCACTCTCATCAATAATGAATATCCCCTGCTCTATTGCTTTTGTCAATTTTACCTCGTCACTCTTTGATTTCTTCTCACTTTCTCTTCCGTTAAATTGAGGGAGAAAGTAAGTAGTAAGAATTCCCTTTTCTTTTATTTTCTCTTCAAAAATTTAACAAAATCCCCTTTTAAAAAAAAAGAAGAGAAAATCACATACACACACACAACAACAACTTTCTTTCATTTTCTGGAATTTTTTTTACAACTTCAACCAAATACGTAAAGAAGGATCATTTCCTCTTTTTATTGCCTTCCTCCTTACATTCTTTTTCTCACTTTCTCCAGACTTCATAATAATAAATCCTTAATATTTTATTATTAAAAAACTAAAGCTTTAGATAAGTTGTAAATAATAATTTCAAAATAAACCCATTTTCTTAATTATTAACACAAAGAAGTAGTTAAAATTATATACACTACAAATCTTAGTAGAGTAGTAGTATACATCATTGTAATACACTGATTTAAGTGTTGAGGTACTTAGATAATATTGAAGTTATATTGCATGTAATAATAGTAGCCTTTCTCCAACTCACCGCCTCTTAACATCCATCATTATTATTATTATTACCATAAAACTTCAGAAAAAAGGTTCTTAAAGGGAATTCCTTACCACTGACTAAAGACTTTCAATTCTTTGAAGAGAAAATTAAATTGATGAAGGATCCCTCTATTCCCCATATTGCTTAAACTCTACTCTACTTCTGTTGAAAATGTCCCCATTATTTTGACAATTTGAAACAATAAAAATAATTGGAGATGAAAATTACAGGAGAGACTTTAAGTATAATATTCTTACTTTGTGGTTTCAAAAAACCATGGAAGGAAAGGGATAGATGGATCCCTTCACTTTTCATTCTCTCCCTTCCTTGTCCCTTCTTCAACACAAGAGGTTAAAAACTAACCTACTCGGCGACAAATAATGATCAGGTTTAAACCAATGACATATTTAATACTTAAGAAACGTCTTTAATGCAAATGGTATACACAGATTACACAGCAGCAGAATCATTCGTCTCGTAGCACTTATAGCAACAGATCACTCTTTTGCGTGTTGTTCATATTTTCAATTTCAGAAGTTTTACAGGATGACGATGACAAGAAAATAAATTAATATGAACTGTTTACTCTAAACTCCTCAGGGATTTTGAAAACTTTCAATTACAAAATAAAAGTATTAAAAGTTAGATAAAAATTAAATGATTAATTTTAAGTTTAATTTTATTTCATAAGATTTTGAGAAGTCTAGGCATTATTAAGTCATAGCTTAAACTTAACATCACAAAAAGCAAATTCATAAAAATATATTTTGTATGTAGTCCGAGTTTAACTTGATTTCAATTAATCAATTTTTCACAAGGTTAAATTCCATGAAGGGTAAACTCCTTACACGGAAAAAGACTTAAATTACTAAAACTTAATTTTACAATTTTAAATCCCTTTTCTTCGTTTTTCTCATCAGTTTATAATTAAGTTTAAGCAAGAAAAAAATCCAGAGCTAAGAGGAGTTTTTTTTTAAAACTTAAAATTAAAAATTAATACTCTCGACCCGATATTCTTAAAAATCAAAATGCAATTATTAATAATTAAAAGAGTAAAGAGTAGGTTACAAAATTAGAAAATCAAACTCAAATTGAGATTAAAATATTATCATATTATCAGACAGAAAAAGGATATCATTTCATTATTATTTCTCAGCTCTGGACGAATGTAGATGAACATTGGCGAACGTTATTAATTGACCATTGGCATTTGTAAAAGGTTGTATTCTTAATTCACAGTGAAAATCTAATAATTTCAATTAGAATTTGGCAAATTAACGCTCATTGGCCCTTTACAAAGTCACAACCAACGCTAATCAACCCAAGCCCAAATACTTACACAAATAAGAAGCAAAGGTACGTCACCTTAAATTACATAGCATACATAATTCTTAACTTAAATTATTACAGGCTAAAAAGACTAGGTGCTCTACTCATCATAATGGAGCACATTTAGTACAAATCAAAAGTACATTTTACAATAATAAGGAAACAACGTTGGTGATTGACAGAGAATTGATTGACTTTTTTTTTTGTAAAATTAAGAAACGAAACTTTCTTATACATTAATTAATTAAAATTCCCTAAATCACAGATTTTGTATAATCAACCACATTTTTTTAAAATCCTTATAAAGAATTTCACTGTGTTTGTATGTTTTTCAGTGCAATGATACAGCAGATGATGGAAGGGTAAAAGGAGTGACCCGATAAACAAAGCAAGTATTACAAACACGCTGTGGTTTCATTCCATATCCATAACGTGGAAGGGGTACTGAATTACCACTGCATTTTCCACAAAATACTTTTCCACACCTAAACGTAAACAAAAACAGTTAAAATAATAAAAAGTAAGTTTATAATATACTTACGCTCGACAATGGTGACGACGACGTACAACTGTAAAAGTTGCTAAGCATGCCATACAAAGCGGTGCTGCTTCATCAGGTACCCAAGAAGGAGGTGTAATGACTTCCGCAGATTGACTTGAATCAACTTGATAATTATTCTCACTAACTTCTGAATCATGAAGTTCTTCATCAAGTGATGGTTCAGGAGTTGTGTCTTGCTCAGGAGTAGATGATGAACTTTCATCAACTTCTTCATCTCCAGGCGTTGCATTCATGACAAAGACACATTTTAAAACTGAGCGAAGATCTGCTGCATAATTCGTCTGTAACTGGTCAGCCACACCAGAAATACAGATAAAAAGACGATGAATCAAATCTGCACTATTCCTAAAAAAAATAACAAAAAATAGTTAGTAGGATTCATTACGTGATTTTATATTATCATTATCATGTAACGGAAAATTTTTACAAAGAAATAGAAAAGTTTGTGCTCAAGAATTAATAAGGAAAAGATTTGTTATTTTTTCATCAAAACAAAATCTGTTTTCACAACGTGACTGAGAGAATTCTTTTGTTTTGGAATGTGATTTTCAAAAATGTGCAAACAAACACACTACTAAGGCTTATTTTCAACTTACTTGAATCTTGAGCGGGCTTCAGTTCTTGTAGCAATTTCAGCAGCTTGTAAGGCCAAAGCAATCTCAACATCATCTTGGCACTCTGAATCAAAGGATGATGTATCACATGCACTTTCCTCACTATTAAAAGAAAGATATAAAAAAATGTCAACAAATCCGATTGAAAATTACAATTTGTATTATTACCTTGGTGAAACTCCAGGTTGGATATTACAACAGCTACCAGTACAAACTGTGATATCTTTTGTATGATGATTTCCATGTTGAGGCCGATGTTGAATTTCAACAGCATGAGGGACTTGAAGTAAATTTTTAGATCCACTTCCTGTTCCACCATTTGCTGAATAACGATTTGTTTTGGAAGAAGAGACGACAGATGTAGTACTTGAAGGATTTGGTTCGTAAGATGAGAATTCCTCAGGTGTATTCAATGTATTTGGAAAATCAAATGAAGGTGATGAATCAGTTGTATTTGTAGCAGGTGAAAGTTGGGCCATACTACTTAATCCAGAATCATGGGATGAACTTGAACTAGCGTGACATTTTGGTACAATTTCTCCATCCTCATCAATATTATCAGGTGAATTTAAAATTTCAACAACAGGAGTTGGAATTTCTTCTTCGTATGATGAATTATTTAAATTATGATTTAATTCGTTTGGTCGTATGATGACTTGATGATGAATTTCATCAGATTCATGAAATTGTGCTGGTGTTCCTAATGGGGTAGGAGGTGTTTGAGGTTCATAGAATTTTCTTTCTTCATCACAACAAAAACTTCGTATTGTATCACTGCCCATTGATCCACTGCTGCTACTACAACAACTACCCACAGTCTCACCTTCTTCAACGTAACAATTTCCATTAGCATGATTAACAACAGTTACAGCATTTACTATTAACTGATGACGTGTTCCAGACGATGGTGGAATCTCACCACTACCACCACCACTTGATTGACTTAAATTCATCGAATACTGGGATACACTCATCTCATTGTTTGATTCAGTTGAACAATGTTGAGAAGTTGATGAATTGCATAAATCAGAAATAAATTCACGACATTGTGGAAAATCTTTACAGAATTGATCCAAATAATCTTGAATGGAATGTTGGCCATTTCTAAATTCAGGTCCCGATTCGATGATCCCGTAAATTTGTGAAGTTTGAGGAGGAGGTGGTGGTGGTTGATGATGATGGTAGATTTGATGATTTGGGGATTCATTATGGTTAGATTTTAAGTCTTCATTAAGTGCAGCAGAATCTGGATCTGGTTCTTCAGATGAACAGAGGGCTCTCTCTAAAGCTGATAGCTCATGACGACTCAGTGTCCATAATAATTCTCGTATTTTGAGCAGAAGGGAACGAAATGGACGGAACATTTCTGATAGCTCCCCAGTATCGAGACAAAGTGGACCATCCGGAAATATTAAGAGACCAGCAACTATAGCAAGTCGAGGAATAGTGAACATTACCTACAAATAATAAATAATAATCATACATTATTTTCATAATCAATCAATCATTTAGAATAACTTACAGCTGGATCACAACTATCAACTTGATCTTGGCAAAGTAGGCCTAGTCTTAAAGCCCTAAAAACAAAGGAAGAAAAAAATATCATTAAAAATTTCACATAACAGGAAGAAGATAATGACGTCAGACATGGCATGTCATTATTACAATCCGTTAACCACATAATGCATTTTGAGCAAGGTTCAGTCAGTTAGTTTCAAAATATCCTACTATTACTAATACTAAGATAGGAGAATCTTTTATGAATTCATTAACATGTCTTCAACTTAATTCTAAGGAAGTTATAATAATTTAACTTCATAAAAATTCATTCAAGGTTTTATAGAAGAAAATCTGTTTTGAAATCTTTCTAGAAAATTTGTCATAAGATTCTTCTGAGCCAATCAGTCACTTAAGCTAAAACAAAATAGAAGAAGAAGCCAATAATGATTATACTAAATTTACTTTCTGAGTCATTGCCCCTCCTAATAATAACAACGCATAAAGTCATTGTACAATGTTAAAATATAGAATCGTCATCGTCACATGCATGACAGCATGGTTCAAAGCACAACAAAATAAATCTAAACTAACCAAACCAAACAATTAGAAACCTCATAAATACTCCTCAATACTATCAATATCAATAAATAAAAATTTAGACTTTGATCCTCATTCCGTTGCGTATAACTTCGAATATAATAAATTTTAAAAGAAAACAAAAGAAAAAAATATAACGCAACGCAACTTAATTTAATTCAACAACCTCCTTCTCAGTTAAGTTAAGTAAGTTCCAGGGAATATTTTACCATTATAATTATTATAAAATTGAAATTAAGTGAGCAATTTCAAAACTTTCATTCAAGAGGAGGAGGAGGAGGAGGATGGAACAATGTTCAAAAACACAATGAAAGAATTTCAAGGAATCCTATTCTTCTTTTTTAAAACTTTCTTTAGATATATTAGCAGCGGTGATAATGACGCTTTGTATTGAACTCATTTAAATGTAACTTTCGTTTCGTCTTGGATGAAACTGGCTTTAATTCAAAGAAAAATAATTAATTAAACTCCAGTATAACACCAGTAGTTTAAAATCTAATTTTTCATTCTAAAGATGGGAAATAAAGTCTAACAATGAAAATGAGGAAACCAATTACTTGACGTCATACACAATAATACACCACACACTTTAATTTACGTGACAAGGATTCGTCTCTTTCATACTTTACTCACCTTTGGAGTGTTTCCGAGAAGAGGACAGTAATTGCTTGTTGTGCTTCATATTCATGAACAGTTTTAACAGGGACCATTGCTGAGACGTAGGATAATTCAAATTCAGCAAAAAGACGATCTAATATTTTTAATGATTCACAAATTTTTTCAGTAAATTCTGGTGGATTCCGAAAACATTGTTCCCTTAATAAATTTCGGACGTTTTCTAAACTTTTTGTAAAAGCTTTAGCCAAGGGTCTCATTGTGGTTGATTCCAATTCACGATTTAAAATACTTGATCCAGCTGCAAGGCACTATAAAAAATCAAAACCAGAAGTAAAAAAACCGTAAATGAAAAATGGATTATTTTTTATGAAAATTTATCATTATTACCTCTGCTCCAAACCAGAGTTGCCCAGCCAGATTTTCTTGAAGAACATCATCTGGAAACTTTGCCCGAAAATCCCTATGTGCTCTATCCTCCGGAATAACTTCATCCATTAACATCTGGCAAATATTCAATACCTGGAAAAATAAAATAATCAAAATAACAACATATTCATAAAAATAATAAATGAATGAATTACTTTATCTTGACATTGTCTTAGATGATTTACAAGAGCTGTACATCGGTCAGGATCTTTTCTACCATCGAATGAATCTAATTCAGATGTCACTGCATTTAAATCTTCATCGGCATAAAAAAACTGAGCCAAGAGACTTTGATCCGTTTTCTGAAAATAAAATTTAAAATTAAACATTTAAAAATATATATACAACATTTCCTTTTAATTAACTTCAGATTTCATCATAATGGTGAGTGGTAAAGGAGTTAGATTTTATAAATAACGTAGAAAAAATAATGAACGTAATTTCTGTTTATTGTTACTATTTTCAACTAATTTGGTTCCTACTGGAAATTTCCATCGGAAAGTGTACTGACTGAATACTACACAATGGGATTAACGGACGTAGATTTAAGATCAAGTATACTTAATTACTTACTACAAAAATAATACTTAAGAGTTGTTTATGTACAAGTAAAAGACTAGAGACTAATTTCTTTATTTTAATTCCAAGTAAAAACAAAAGGATGGTGTTGTTGGTCTGGTGCAGGTCATGGCCATTGGCCAATATTCAAAAGAAACAAACGCAATACAATCATTTTTCATCATAATCATAAAGTAGTTGATGGAGGTCAGCATTTGTTCAATACTTAAATTAGATCATTATTAAAAAATAATTTTGAATTAATCAACAATAATTTTAAAATCAAATACACAATTCCAATACTAAAATTTATAATTAATGATAAATAGTTTGAATTTGCTAATAATTATTAATAGGATGTATTTAATTTAATAGCTCAGCTCAGTTTTACTTAAAGTGATAAAAATATTTATCAAAAAAGTCCAAAGCTTTTTCTCACTTTCTTTTTCTAAAATTAAAGTGTAAACACCCTCGGTCAGGACAGGGACAGGACAATCAAATATTGACTTAAGATTATAATAGGAGGAGGATGTAATCTTAGTCTTAATGACGTAAATGGTATCAAAGCGACGATAGTTGACATTAATACTGTTTACGAAAACATTTATTAGGAAAAAAACTACTTCAAAAAAATACAGGATGATAAGGTGACAAAAAATCACCATCATCTCATCACTAACTACTGCAAGTGACATGACAAATAATTTACAAGTAATAATTAGACAAAATTCTTAAATTGAACTTTTTCAAAAAAAAATTTTCCACATAAATTTAAGAATTAATCATTACGTCATTGGAATGAATTAAATACTTAATTAATCTTTTGTACTTGTTTACAACTTTAAGAAAAAAGAGAACATGTCCACCAGGATGAATATCGATTTGACATTTTAATTATAAGAATCCTATATTCTGTTTTAAAAATTAATGAAAGGAATATCAGCTTTTGGCTTTATAAGAAATGTATTAACTAAAAATTATAAATTTTTATTCTTAAATTAAAGTTCAAGTCCAAGGAGTTTCGTCCTCCACGTGTTTAAAAATGAGGATTAAGTTCTTATATGTATTAAATTAGGTCAGTTGAATTGCATTTTAGTATTTAGTTTGGGTGGGTCTAAATTGTTATTACTAACCTTGAATTTTTATATCTGCATTATATAGAAACTAAAAGGAGGCCATTTAATATTAGATTTTAATCGATATAAGAGAAAAAATATCATAATGAAACCGATGATGATGATGGCCAGAGAGGAGAGGATGAATGATATTTTTAATTGAAATCTGGAACATGTATGGATTACTCATGGTGAGATATTCGTATTAAACAGAGTGGGAATTAAATTTTAATTCATTTTAATAATACATTACAAAATAGTAAAATTCCATCTTTAAAATAATAATTTTATTATTACAACTTAACTACAAGGATAAAGGAACTTTATTATTATATGGATAAATTAATTCATATTTCCTTACTTTAGTAACACCCACGCCTTAATAAAATCTGTGTCAAAGTAACAATTTGAAATTATAATTCAAGCATTTCAAAATGTCATACATTATTATAAAACATAACCTTCACTTTATTTAATCCATAAACTTTAAAAATATTAAATTCAATAAAGAATTTATAAATTTTCAATATTATTATTTATTATATATCCATACAAGTTTGTGAAATATTCACTCGTTTACTTATTTAAAATCATAAAAGGGATGAGAAGTTATTTTTTTTCATGTAAATAAAAAGGAAATGGTTGAATCGATAGATTTCCTCGACTATTAAATTCAATAAATAAAAAAGAAAACCTATTAAATACCACTCATTCTTCTACTTTTTACTACCTTCTTCTTTATTATAAAACCTTTAAATAATTTTTATTGAAAACAAATATTCTCAATTTGATATTTTTCTAATGTTTACTCACAATTCTTTCCAATGTTTACTTTATTGCTTAGTTAAAACTTTAAAAATTTTTTAAACTTGTAAAAAAATTGAGAAATGGTTTTTAGTAAGGAAAGAATGAGATGAAAACTACGTTATTTAATCTTAATTAAGCGTAGTTCGTCACCTCATCTTCTGTTATTTAATTAAATGATTTACGCAATTGTGGTTTTTAAAGAGATTTTTTAAAACGTCATTAAATTATAAATTGATAGAAAAATATTATTTAAAATAAAATAAAATTAATAAACAAAACTTTTTAAGTAAAATTCATCCAATATTAAATCTCTGCTTATAAGATAATCGATCATGACTTGATAAAAATTAATAATTATGACTCATAAAACACGTAAAATGTCTCTATCTTACTTTCACAAAGAATAAATAATGAATACAAAATACAGAAAGACGAAGAAAAGGGAAGGACCCACAAAAAATCATGTAAATAAAAATATTGCTCATAATTTTCACACCATGTTAAGTTTAAAATCCATTGTTCATTTTATTTATAGTAAAACTTCAAGGTCTCCCTTCCAGAGAAAATAAAACTTTGATAAAACATGTTAACTGTTTCTTTGGTGGGTCAAGGCGTGTCATATGTCATGTCAGTCTGTTTGAGCCCTACCTGTTGCTAGGGCTAAGTTACCCAGCCTACACGCAAAGCTAAATGAAAGTATAAGTAACGTATCCTATTACTTCTTTCTGGAGATTTCATCAAATTCCAATAAAAAAAGAAAATCAAACAAAATTTTCTTGCTCGTGGAGTCCAAAATAGATTGTTTTTAACTAAAGTCAAGAAATAATTTATACTCGAGAATTTTACAAGAGGAATGTACTATGATTTTGGGAAAGCTAAAATGAGGTGAGGTATATTGCATTTTATTATTAAGTTTTAGTTAATAATAATGGATGATTTCATGCTTCTGCGCTGTAGATAGAAAGTTAAAATCTTCTTCTTATACTTCACTAATCCCATCAACACGATAAGAACCAACCAAACTGTCAGTTTATTTATCTCCTTTTAAGAAAAATCCCAAAGTATTAAACCAAAAGTCAATAATAAAATTGACAAAACAAAAAGAAACAAAGACGAAGAGTAAAAGAAGTTAAATCATGTCATGTGGTTGTGATCTCTACGCAGAATTTTTTGTATAGATTAATAAAATTAGTGTAGAATGCAAAACTGGTGTGTCTGTCCTTGGTTGATTTGTTTGTGGGATATAAGAAGAAGACCTTCAAAAAACCAAAAGGAACGTCTTAAAACGCCTCTGCTTTTTTTGAATCTATTCAACCGAATTATAAATTGCCTACGCAAAAATTAATAAAGACAAGAAAAAAAATAATCCCTTCCTTACTTCTTCGGATCGGATTACAAAAAAATCCAATCATCTTTTTACTCAAAAAATATTTCTCAAAGAAAATTAGGGTGAAAAAGAAATCCAAACGTAACATATGATTTAATGTAAGAATTTTCTAAGAAAATTAACTACGAAATCTAAAAATATGGCTAGGTTATTTATTGGTTACAAAGTAACATTTTTCTAACTAAGAAAACATTTTTGCATAAAAGAAAATTGTTTTCCATCTGAAAAAAAAACAATTTTCAACTTTCTCTACTAAATTTTTTTTAAACATTAACTTGAATTCCATATCTTGGAAATTTATTCTTTATTAGCATTTAGCTATTTTAAAAAATGTATCAAAATTTATTCTTCTTCACTTAAATTTAAATTGTTGCACTTTAAATTTCCAAAAAAAAAACAAGAAACATTTAACCTTCACTTTCACAATTTTTTACTTTTCCATTTCATATATTGCATTCTGTATTGAAAGGGAAAAGATTTGAAATTGAGTTTTTTTTCAAAATTAATTTTTAAAAATAAGGTAAAGTAAATTTAAGAAAGAAGGTATATAAAATAAGGATCGTCATCCTTCTTAAAAGAAAAACGGGTCAACTTCTCCTTTTTTCTTTGAGAGAGCTCTAGTTTAACGGTGAAGGATTTTAACAATCTATTCCTCAGTCATTGAGTCAGTTTAGACAAAAACCACAGTCATATAGTGACTTCTGTTGTAAAAAAGAAATTAAAATGCACGAATCCAACTTCTAACTGTTATTTTCCCATGCTCCATAAAATGAAAATATTTAAATCCATATTTGATTTCTCAATCCATGTTTATTAAATGATTGCATAATAGACTGGAGACTTTTTATTAAAAAAACACTGACTCAACTACATCATCACCACACCTGACCTGTTGGATCATCATCTAATGATCCCTTGATTGGACCAACCAAAGCACAGGCTAACCACCTGTGTCTCGTGTCATCCAACCTGCTCTTAAAAAATGTCGAAATCAGGAAAAGATCAGCGCAATATTTTCTCTGTTTATTAATCCGATTTAATAAAAGGTCTTTCGTTATTATAAAAATTGAGGAAATGATAATCATTATATTATAAACCACTTGTTTTTTAGTAATTAAAACCAGATGGAATGAAAATGGTAGAAAAAAGAGAGTGTACTTAAACTTGGATTTCTTTATCTTTATCTGTACATTAACTTTAACTTAATCTTAACAATTGATGAAATTATGATCCATACCATATGATGACTACTAAAAGACTCATATCATAAAATCTTCTTAACCACAAACAACACCCAATATAAAAATTGAACAAACACCAGGGTCAAATTTAATTTTACTTAACTTGTGTATATATTTAGTAAATGTCAAGTTTAATTAGTTGTTTATATTTATAAAATAATAATACATGCTTATCTTGCAAAAGAGAGATTTATTAATTGCAAAAACATTGATTGGTGTTCTTAAGTTTAATGAACGACTTTTCCAGCCTGAATACAAAATTAAACTTATAATTATCATAATATTTGAAAAGTAGATTTATAATTACTAAGTATAACAAAAATAACTTTATTTAAGGAATGATGATATGAATATTTTAGGGTTTTTCATTATTTTATACAGGGATCGATTTCTAATTTAAGTTCATTGCATTATAATTAAATGCATTTAAGAACAAAATTAAAAATAAATTATATTTAAAAACTAACTTTTATTCCTAATCTGAAATTCTATTTATTTATTTTATATTTTTGAAGGAAAATCCTAATCAAAGATTTAACTATCAATTCTAACTAAATTTTTTTTAATGCCTGCTTTGCTTAGCTTAGTTAAGTTACCAACCAATCATGATGTATAACTGAGACTGACTTAAAAGTTTTAAGAAATGATAATTGAAATTTCTTACCTTGGGTTTGTAAAGCCATTTCCTGATTGAATTCATCCTGGAGTTTTTTTGAAAATCAATTGAACTATTTAATTAAAACGAGTCCTTCCTTATTGTTGATGTTTTCATTGTTTTCCAACAATGATCATTTTATAACTTAAATGTACGTACGTAGACTACGTGACTGTATGAATAACGTTAGTTACTTTAATTTTGTGTTCTTTGTAAATTATTCTTAATTTTAGTTAAAAATAATTATTCTTTTGTTAACTCAGTAAAAGCAATAGTTATACTGACTGACTGAGTGACTGGTTTTCCTTAGACACGACCCCCACAACTACTATACCACACCACCACCCACCAAAGTCAAGAAGTTTAGTTGTCCTGAGTCGTAACTTCGTAGTATACCTATAACTACAAAGGAGGGAGGAAAACAATAGGGAAAAAGTTTAACAAATTTTAGTAGGAAGTTCCCAAAATATATTTCTGATGTCGCTAGTTTCCATATCAAAATTTTTCAACTTCTTCTTTAAGAAAATTCCATTATTTAACTGCACTCTAGTGAGTCATTTTACAATTATAAATGGACCCCTTTTAACAATAACAATTAATTACTTTATTTAATGTTTTTTTAGCTAATTTTATGCTGACAACACTTATTTTATTCCTTCCTGTCGGGTTTTCGTAATTACGATTCCATTTATTGGAATATTGAATTTCGTAACCTATCTTCTCACGTATCGAATTGACAAGAAGCGATGAATTGTACAGAATCCTTAAACCATTATTGGATTTAACTTATGTTCAAATTAAATATATTTTTTCTTCGAGTCAATACAAATGATAGTTTTGGAATATGCCTTACAAGTACTACAGGTCATGGACAACATATTCAATTTCTTGTTGTCCTCCTGGAGTGTACATGTACACTTGTGATGTTGATGTATCATATTTCAATTCAGAATTTTCTGAATACAAAACAGTACAAATCATTAATTAGTGATAACATGGAGTTGAATTGAAATTAGGTGGATTCAAGAATAGTTTTCTTCTTCAACGATTTCTTTGAACTTGAGATAAAACGTGTGGGATTTTCTTACTAATGATTGGCCATTCACTCATCCACTCCTATTTCATAGACGGAAGAATAGAGAAAGACAATAGAAGATGAATTAATTTCCTAGAAATTATACCCTTCCTTAGTATTCTAAAGGTGTCAAAATTCGCAAACCTTTAATTAATCCTTGATCCAAATCAAATGGCGTCAGAAGGTAGGCAACAAGAGTATAAAAAGACTCCAACAAATACGCCATAGACTTCAGTTTGATATTGGTTGATAACCATTCATTATTTAAAGTTAAAATTTAAATTCTAATTTCTATTTATTAAGTTCTCATAATTTATAATTTGAAAATGATTTCAACAAATTCCTCAAATACCTTCTCTAATTTTAAAATGTAAGTAAATTAAAGTAATGAAATTAATCATTCAACAACTACAAAATACAATTCACTTTATTTTTGCAGTAAGATTGGTCAACTTCCAATTTTTAAAACTGCTCTCATAATCCTCGTCCTCGTCTTTGTAGATTGCCAGGGTCAAACGTTTCAATACAGTCGAGGATGGACAAATGGAAAAAGAGGATTTCCAGTAGTGTCAGGAGGTAATACTGGTTCTAATACTCCAGCAATTATTGAAGTTGACAATGGAGTCCCAACAATGGAGGAACCTCCAGTATCTCCTTCAGGAACACTCAGATTGAATATAAATGGACCACAGGGACGATTAAGATCCATGGATTATGCTCAGGTAATATTAAACATTTTGTGATGAATAAATAATAATTTAATTTTTGTGTTTGCAGTATTTGAGTAGAAAATTAGGAAATGGGAGTCGTAAGCCTATGTGGATCCTTGGAGATGAAAATAACAGCAACGGAGAATTCTAAATTATTATAAATTCATTCCTCTGATTTATTAAGTTAAATAAAATAAAACCAGCCAATAGTGGTGTTTAAAAGTTATGTTAATGTTTGTTCATGATTTTTGTTTGCTGTATTTATCTTTCTAATTTCAAATTTTTAGAAGTTACTCGAATACAATTCATTTGCTGAATTGACATTCGTGGGTCCTGGTTCATGGGTTTGGATTTAACATAAGAATATTTTAATTTTTGAACAATGCTTGAAGGAATTTGGGGAAAATATTCCACCTTTAAACCTTTCTTCTATTTAAAAATAGAATAATAAAAATAGTTCAAAGTTTTCATTGTTATTTCATTTCAATTCAAACTATAGCTAAGTATACAGCTTAAAAGCAAACAAGAATATTTTTCTGTTAAAAGAAAAGACGCTTCTCCTCCTCTATTTAATTGAGTTTAAGCAGTTTCCAGAAAAATCATACACTTTTGTGCATTCAACATTAATAAAATATATTTGATTTAAAACATGGATTTGCCAAATGAAGTAAGATGATTATAAGTCATTTTTAAATTATTATTAATCATATAATTTTTATAGGTATTGGACTTAATTCTGAGTAATTTAAACACAAAAGATTTACTTATGTTGAGGTTGGTCTCCGTTCAATTAAACAACATTTCACTTCACTGTCTCAAAAAACGTCAAATCCAAGTAACCATTAAAAGTGATGAAGAATTAATAGAATTTTCCAAATTGTTTCCAAATTGTACGAATATTTTCAATGAAGATGTAAATTTTATTTTTATATTACGTCCAATATCCATTGACATTTTGAAGGATTGCGTTACGAAGTTATCAACAAATATTCTACGATGTACCTTAAATATTTTAACGAAACTTCATGATCCAGAAAATACAGACCTTATTGTTTCAATAGAGGAAAAGATAAACACTTTTCTAAAACAAGCAAAGAATTTAAGAAATCTGAAAATAATTGCAAACCAAAGATCAAGGTGTAAAATATCTTCTGAAAAGTTACAACTGGAAGAAGTGTATTTAAACATACGATATGTAGATGACCCAGATGGACCAGTTGATTTCTATCGTGAATTTAAATATAATTATAAAGTATCAATTATTTTAACTTCCTTACTCGATGTATCTCCTAATTTAACCACCTTAATTTTGAAAGACAAAAATTGCTTGATTCCACCGTTACCTAGACTGAAAAAACTTTCCATTCAAACAGCCGTATCAGGAATGAATTATTATCACCAATTAGAAGAAGATGAAGAGGATTACGAATACGGTGGCCTTCCCTACGTGGCTAGAAGCCGCGACTTTGACAAAGCAACAATCAATAACTGGATGGCTAATGCACCTTCACTTGAAACATTTGAGCATGATTGTCATTTTGAAATGGACGCAAATGAATATTTTTGTTCTGTTCAACATATCCCATTAGTAGTACCACATTTACGGTTCACTAGGTCTCTCCTTAATGTTACAAATATATCAGGACGGATTGTCAGTATGGAATTAAAATTTAATTATAGGTTAAGAATTATTAAACGTGACGTTAAGAACATCACGAAATTTTTATCCACTCAAACAGACAGTTTAAAAAAGTTAACACTTTTTTATCGTAGCTCCGTCGAATTGGAAATACCTCTACTCAATAATTTGGAGACACTTCAATTCGTATACCAACAAGATATAGACTACGCTAAAGTTTTACCATTTGTACCAGAAATATTTCCGAAATTAAAATTTGTTACTTTTTTAAATAAGTTGAAAAAAGATATTCCGTTTACTAGAGTATATCCTACAGTAAAAACTTTGAAACATAAATGTTTTAATGGAAGAAATTGGCAAAGAGTATTTCCAAATTTAACATCATTTAAAACACGTTGTGAAAAATATGAAGAATATGAATATTTTTTAGATGTTTTACCTAAAGTGAAATCTTTGGAGCTATGTCTTGATTTTCCAGCCAGCCTTTATAGGTAATTTTTTTTAAAACAACTTGAAATTAATTTTAATTTTCAAACAAACTACTAAAGTATTACAAATTATTTTTTAATATAGGCCAAGAAATATTTGGAATATGATAACAGGAAATACTCGAATTGAATCGGGAAATACACTTTATATTGAAAATGTGAACGATAAACAATCAAATGATCAAATTCTTCCCATCTTACCGAGTAAGAAACTATGTCACTTTTACTACTATTAAGTATCCCCTGTGAATGCACATAAATTGTTTCTTTGTTATAAAAAATTAACAATTGGTTTTTGTTGCAGGTTTAACAGTTCTAAAGGTAAAATACGCTAATTTGGTTCATGTTGCAGCAATAACCTGTATAACTCTTTATAACAACTTTAAAACATCCCAAAAATTAAAATTTTACATCACAGAAGACAATTATCAAACTGTAAGATTTTAATATACAAATTAATAAGTTGTGCTTGTATTTACTCATTTTCTTGTATATTTTGTAGATCCCAAAAGATTATATAGAAATTCTAAAAAAGCATCACAATGTAATATTTTCTTTTATCAATCCCTATTCTATCCCTAAGGATATTATAATACATTTACGTTAGTTAAGTTGAGAGAGAGAGATTGTAATATAAGAAGTGTAACGTAAGATGAAATAATAAATCAGAATTTTTTTATAAAATTAAAACTGGCAAAAATGTATTCTAATAATGTTGTTGGAAAAGTGAGCTTAACAAATAGTCTAATTCGCAGGAATAGATTGTCCAGTTAATTATAAAATTAGATTCTATTTGCTGAATTGACATTCCTGGTCCCTATGTTCATGGGCTTGGATTTAACATAAGAATATTTTTAACCGACGAAGGAGGTATATGTGATCTAAAAGTCCGTCTGTCTGTCCGTCCGTCCGTCTGTAAACACGATAACTCAAGAACGAGTTAACGGATGCCAACGAAACTTGGTATATAAGCATTTGAGGTCATAACTGAGGTCAAGCTAAAAAATTAGCAAAATCGGAGCAGTCCTTAAGGGACTTTGTCTAAGGGCCCAAGCAAAGTTATTCAATTTTTCACTACTATTTTCACTAATTCACTACTACTTTCACTACTGACAATCGTAATGACTATTTTCACTAGTGAAAGTAGTAAATTGAGTGAAAACTGTTTCTTTATTTTACGATATCAATGTACAACAATATATTTTATGTTTGAACGAATAATTTTTTTAAATAAAAAATTGATTGTTGTACATTTCTATAATTTTTTTAAACAATTATTAGATACTGCCGTACCATTAGAGAAAATACGGTAACTGTGAAAGCGTTTAGAGTGGAATTGAAATTAAATGGACTCACTCTGCTCAAATTCGTGGTTTAAAACTGTGTATAGCAGCACAAGGAAACGAGCTTGAAAAGTAATGATCAAGGATTATTAAAAAAATTAATAGAGTTTTTAATTTAATAAATGCTATGAAAACGGTTATAATATGTTTCTCAATTGTTTAAATGGAGGAAGGAAGAAATGAAAGGAGACGTTAAAATTCCTTTATTGTGAATTGAAAATTCCCAGTGTGAATTCCCTTATAAATATGGCTTCAAAACGAAAAATCTCTTCAGCTTCTGCACTTAGTGCGTTATCATCGGATACCGCTCCGAATCCTACCATTAAATTTAGCAGTGTCCAAAATCTATCAAAATTAAATATTCATGTTGCTGACTTAGATGTTGTAGGACCTCATGCACCAAACATTGAACTCTCACCTAAGAAATCCAATCTCAAGGCTTCCAATTTCTTGCATCCAATCTTAGTCGACCCTTCACCACGTCTAAATGCTGATGATGATTCCGTTGATCGAACCGTTATTAATCTTGATACAATTCTAATAAACTTTATCAATGTGAAGTTCATCGTGGGACTAGAAACGATCCGGCGTGACATTCGCTCTGCTACCGATATTCTGACTTTTCCAAAGGCTGATCCAATTTCAACACGAGTTGACATATTTGGAAGATTTAAGGCTTGTTACCTCGTCATATTGAGCTGTTTGGTCAAATTAGGAAGTCTAAGAGCAGAGAAGAAGAAACCAGTAATTCGAAAACATCCAGCTATTAAAAGGGAACAAATGCATTATAGGGGCTCCAAGATTTTTGGCATTTATTGTGTCCCAAATTACTAAACTAACTTAGAATACTGTTCTACTACTCACTAACAGTTGCGCAAATACTTTATTAGTAATATTGATGGCGCGCATAGCCGTCAAAATTTTTTTTCAAATTAAAGTTTTTCGACTCCATGCCAAAATGTCGACCGAATAATATCGACAATGTAAAAATGTCGACAACTGTAAATGTCGACAATGTAATAATGTCGACAACAGTATATGTCGACGCCAATAATATCGACACGAATAATGTCGACAGTGTAATAATGTCGACAAATTAATAATGTCGACAGTGTAATAACATAAAATTGTAATAAATCTGGTAAGAGTTATTTATGGGAGGACAGTGAAATATACGCGTCCTTTTCTCATAAAATCTTCACGTATGAGTGTAGAGAAAAAATTGTTTGATGATTTCTGATGTTGGCAGTTGCTTTTTTGTTTAAGAAATTATGCATGTGAAGGCAAACTTCGGTTTGCTATTTTTTTCTCGCCAGGCAGGCAAAAAAAAATAGTCAATTTTCTTAAGTCTAAGCCACAAAGCAGTGTTACCGCCTGAGAATAAAAATTGAATTCATTATATCACTGAATAAATGGTGGATTAATAATTCTCATGTTAGGTAAAAACGACGAGCTAAAGTAAATTAATTTTTACCTAACATTCCTATACTTCCTATAAAAGAAAAATTATTTTCTGGAGGTAACACTATTTCGTGGCACAGACTTAAGAAAATCGGCTATTTTTTTTTGTTCCGTTCTAAATTATTCTTTTAATGTAAAAATTTCTGTGTTAATATCTTATCCATATTACTCCTGTCGACATTTACATTGTCGACAATATTACACTGTCGATATTATTAGTGTCGACATTTACAGTTGTCGACATTATTACACTGTCGATATTATTAGTGTCGACATTATTACATTGTCGATATTATTGTGTCGATATTATTGCTGTCGACATTATTCAGTCGATATTTTGGCCTGCTTCGAAGTTTTTCGGAGTAAAATTCATATTTCTTCACTCTTTTTAGTTGTAATTTGACAAAACTGGAGATTCTAGGTTGGAATTCGCGCAATGTAGTTACTTTAATTAGTTAAAAATTAGTCTTAACAACATCAACAACCCTGGTCCCAACGCACTCGAGATTGTTGTGTGACTTACCTAACAATTCCATTGAGGAATCCCACCTTACGCACAAGCCAGTATTTAAAATAAAACAATTATCTCCACAATTTCAGATTCCCTGGATACTTCTTGAGCCATTTTTAAATATTTTAAATCGGCCCAAATTGAGGCAATGGTTAAGTTTTTGGAAGTAGTTAAAGAGATTGATTTTGACCCCAGTGCCTAGTAAGTTGACTTGTCACTTGTGTCACTAAAAAAGTGTTTGCGCAGCTCTTAGTGAGTAGTAGATCATTATTCTAAGTTAGTTTAGTAATTTGGAACTCAATAAATGACAAAAATCTTGGAGCCCTATAATGCATTTATACCATTAAAGTATTCAAGACACATTGAACACAACATATGAATCAGTCAAGGAATTCTCAAGTCTAAGCAAGAAGTTTACCAAGAAATGTCAAGAAGAATACGATGCTTGGGTTATGACCGTGGGTGAATCAATTGCTGGGAAACATTCATATCCATCAGTTCGTCTTTACGGTGACTTATTTCATCCTTCCGATGACGATGAACCTGATGTTTTCGAGAACTATATACGACTCCACCGAAGTTACTTAAACTTAACCTGGTCTCCGAAGAAATCTAATCTTGCATCAGATTTGGAATTTGACATGTTGCCATTTCAATACCAAATTGAATTCATTCAGGAAGTGGCTGCATTTGGTGATGCAATTATTCGTGAATCTGTTGCAATGCTGAACAGATCTTTTAACAAGGTTAGTACACAATGTCATTCAAGGGTCAATCCCCGATTTCGTGCCAAATTAAACTTATTTATTTTATAGCTTCAAAAGGATTCAAAGTCAATCCCATTTAAATATGGTTATTTAGAAATTGAAAAGCGAGTAAAAATGGCGAGTTTACCAAAATTTGAAGATCCAAATTCTGGAAAGGAATTCAAGACAGCAGTAAAGAATTTAAACAAAAGTAAAATTGAACTACTGGATGCTTCTATCATAATTGAAAGAGAATCAACGCAATTATTGGAATGTACTTCTGAAGTTAAGCAATTTTGCAAACAGGCATATGAGGGTGATATTGATCCAACACATCGAATGTGTAGACTCAACTGTTGTTACAAATATGTCAACGTAAATGAACTTATCCAATGCTTGAGTGGAATTAAGAATTGGGAAATTGAGCTCAAAGTTCCTAGTCCATTGTCAAAGACAATGCTTCGGGCTCTTGTCCAGGAAAAAAAACTTACATCCTCAAATACAAAATTGAATGATGATAAGAAAAATACAAAATAAGATCCCTTAAAAGGACCATGGGCATGGATGATGGATGTGTGGAAGATTTGGAACATTTAAATTATTAGTTAGATTTAAGATGTAGACTGGAGCCAAATAAAACGATTTAAAACAAAAGAAAACGCGACTGCCAACTTCACACTTTTTTACTGCTGTTCTTATCATAACTACTATATGATTAAGTAGTAAAACTGCCAATATATGATTTAGAGGAATGATTAACACAATGATTAATTGCTATTGCATTTAAGGAAAATTGAATTTTTTATGAGTTACGACAACGAATTAACAAAGTCCACACAAACACTTTTTCCATTAAAGTACAACTTATCAATTTTAACTACACTCAAATAACTTCACGGATTATCCACACTTGTCATATCAGCCTGTCCGGATAGTTTTGTTTTAGCAAAATGAATGCTTTCTTTCAGATTATCAAATGATAAAATTGTAATTAATTAATTAAATTAAAGCTTATTCAATAAATTGTTAAAGACTGCTGGCGCCGGCGCCGGCATGAAGGTCACCTTCCGGAAGTTGTTTTTGAAGATACGATTTTTCCTAAGATCCTTGGATGACTTAAAACTCACTATGTTCTTAATTGTGACGGTACACGATCAGCTGCTTCGTTGTGAGAATTGACAATCTTAGTCCTGCAACAGAACACATTTGATTCATTATTATGACTTAAACTAACACTAATAAATCTTCGGATGTAACACTGGTGAAATGGGCAATAAAAGTTTCCCATAACTTTCACCAATCGATTGTAAGACTTTCAAATTCATATCCAGCTGTCTTTGGTTGGCTATCTAAATTTACATAATTTATGCCATGTGTTAATTTAATTTAATTATTCAGAGTATTTACTTACTTAGAGTTGTGGTAGAATTTGTTTGTCCAGTGGTACCTAGCTGGCTGGCAGGAATGCCAGCGCTGGTGGCACGTTCTAAACAATTGTTTTTTTTAATTATCAAAATTTATGTTTTTAGTAACTAACTTCCTTACCATCAGGACTGGTGGTATTTTGCTGTCCTTGAACAAAAGTAACTTAGGGCAGGAGTACCATTTCCTTGTTCAAGAGTAGTCTAAATTTGAAATAATGTTAGTAAGATTGGAAACAGATTTGAGCTTTTCTCAAACTTATATCAAAATCTCTAACCTGTGCAGGTACGGCTACTGGCGATGAAATATTAGTGTCAGTATCTTCACGAAAATTCTAACAAAATACAATTAATTAACCAGATTCCATATTACAGGGTGAACTTAATTTAATTGACTCACCAACAAATCAACCAAAGGACGAATGTAAAGGATAGAAGTTCCAGTAACAGTTTCAATCTCATGAACGTCAGGAATTGGAGCGAGTGGTGAAATGGGCATTAAAGGTTTTCCATACCCTCCACCCATCGCTCGTAAAACTTCGAATTCATATCCAGCTGTCTTTGGATAGATTTTGTTTATTTCTTGCCGGAACTGATCAGCTGTTGCTGCAGTCTGTAATTAAACAAATTTAAATTATAAATAAAATCAATGCCTACGCAGGCCAAATTCATACCTATATGAGTTGCCCGCAGTCCGAGTTCAAATTGTTGTAGCTCTGTTTTTCTCATTGGTTTAGGCGTTGTATAATCCATAGGTCCTCCCAAACACATTACCCTGTGTCTCCACATACTCTGTCGAGGTTACGATTAATCAGTTGCTGTCTTCGACCTCCTCTACTGCTACTTGGCTGCTCGGAAGGACCGAACGCTCGTCTCCACTCAGCGATGACATTTCTTGAATGTGCATCTCCAGAAGTTCTTGATTGTCTATCTAAATTTACATAATTTATGACATGTGTTTATTTCATTGAATTAGTCAGAGTATTGATTTTGAAAAAGATAACTTGCTTGTGTATTTTCTTAAAAGTAAAGTTTTCAATATTATTTACAACAGTGAAAACACGCCTCAATTTTTCAATTTAATTAAATTTAATTAATTGGCACTAATTAGGCATACATTTTCACTTAAAATTA
>JAQGCN010000346.1:0-24787 GCA_034699725.1 Friesea truncata
GAAAAAAAAACGATAATAAATTCTGACTTCAGAAAACTTCTATTTATTTGATAACTTCTAAAGTCAAAATATGACAACAAAATCAAGAACTAGCTATTCTAAATTGATAAAAACACTTAAAAACAGCTATTTTCGCTGCGACTCGCACCGTAAAACACGCAGGAAACCACCCATAGTACAGATTTTTATTTTATGACGACAAAAGAACCACTTTTAGTTTTTTAAATTTTCATGCAATTATTTTTGTATGTTCCCCGGAATGAATTTTGACGAATGACCACTTAAACTTCTTGTTTTGACCTCTAATTTATGAATCAACTGTCAAAATCGTTCCAGGACCGTCTTTTTAAAAAATTTAAAAAATATGCCCGTCTCGGTTAGTTGACCTTGAGAGAACATGTTTTAACTTTTCCCCGGTACTTAAGTTTGCTATTTTTTGTTCCGTCGGGCGCCAAAAAAAAATAGCTGACTTTCAAAAATGTGCCGCGATGCTGTGTTACCGTCTGAAAATAATTAATGAATTCAACATTTTACTAAATGAATGGTGGGATTGATTCTCATGTTAGGTAAAAGTGGTGGATTATAATTAAATTAATTTTACCTAACATTATTAACAACTTCCTATAAAGGGAAAATTATTTTCAGGCGGTAACACTACTTTGCTTGCGGCACAATTAACCAACAGTCGGCTGTTTTTTTTTGGCGCCCGGCGGGAAAAAAATAGCAAACTGAAGTCAATCTTCCGATGCATCCAGAGATTTGTGAATTTGTTTACTTTCTAGAAACAAAAGCGGTTGCTATTCACAACTCTCTGGATGCATCTCATCTCACTCTAAAAGTCCTACCAGGTCTGACGACGGTGAAACGAGTTTAATGAATCCGACGATTCACAAAATGATTTTTACAATTGTTTTAAAAGATGAAGAACCGGGGAAATCCTTTGTTGCTGCTATTTTTAATTAAAGATTAGCTAAAACATTTTTTGTATAGTTAAATTCCTAATTGTGCAATGTAACCGAGACAAGTTTAATCTTATGAAACGCTTTGTATTTTTTACGTCCGGTTCAAAATTTACATTAAACGAAAGTGGGACAAAGTTAAAGAATTCAGGAGACTGAAATGATTGTAAATATAAATTACAGAATCAATTTAATGTAATAAAAAATAAGCTTTTCTTAAATTATAAATCCTCTAATTAACTTTGAGTTAATTCCATTCCAGCTTCTAAAGCTGGAATGGAAATGGAAGCTTCAAATAAAATAGATGAGTTAAACATGAAGTTCGAGAAGTTTAAAAATGAAATATTTTTTTATTAATCTTCGTTCTCTTCGATTATTTTGAGTTCCTCATCCCATTTCCAAACTTCATTTGGTGAATTTCCTTCATTTATTGATATTGGCTTCAGAAATGCTTTGGGATAGGATGCAAGTTCACCAGTCAAAGAAATTTTTTCAAAATCATGATGATCATATATTGATTGAACAGGTAGTTTATATTTAATCTTCACATTTTTATTCCGTAGTGATTCTTTGGCTGGAAGGATGGTCAATTTGTATTTGTAGTTTTTAGCATCTTCTGGTGTGCCAATTAAATATACCCACCAGTGAACATTATGTTGAGCAAAGTGTGTTTGATGAACAAAATATTTTTCATTAAATTTCACGTAAAATGAGCCACTAATTGAAGGTCCAGGTCCAGGATCTATAAGATAATCATTAAGCATAAAAACTTTTACTTTAAATACAAATCCATGTTTGACTCACTTGTTTCATCAGTTAGTGAGCTCGTCTCGGTTAACTCAACAGAGCCACCTTTACAATCATCAATTCCAGGACATCCATGAACGTTTTTGAGATGTGAAATAAAATCACCCACTTTTATCGGATTATTCTTGCAAGGTGTTTTTCGAATATAGTTGCAGAGAACAGGTCTAGGAAATTAAAAATCATAATATTAAGTCTCCATTAAGTTTGATATTTAAATTGATTACCTGTAGGAGCAATTCATTTGATGCAAGTTTAACTCTCTTCCAGTGTTAACTACTGCACAACCTTCGTCCTTGTGCTTGCAGTAAAATTTGAAAGATTCTGCAATGTGTTCCGCAACGTAATTCCTCGTGCCTGTAAATTTCTTTTCACAAACTCCACATTTATCCAATTTAGTCCTGCAATTGGAACAGACCGAATGACCTGTTTCACATTGGTATACAGATTCAATCATAGGACTTTCAAAGCAGACTGGGCATTCCAGTAGTTTTTGTAGTTTTGCACTTGTAGGTCCATCATCATCCCCAGGTTCATTCATACTGAAAAATAATCAAAAATTATAATTTAATATTCAACGCGGTTGGAGTAAGGCAGACGGTGCTGATGCTGCCTCCCGTAATGCCTCCCAAATAAGTATACCTAACAGGATCAGGATGATTAATCATCCTGTTAGGTGAAAATGGGTAAAGAAATGGCCCGTGCCATCCCAGTGTGAGATTAATCATCCTGTTAGGTGAAAATGGGTAAAGAAATGGCCCGTCCTATCCTATCCCGTGTGAGATTAATCATTCTGTTAGGTAATACTTATTTGGGAGGCAGCAAAGGGAGGCAGCATGGGATGCAGCACAGGGAGGCAGCATCAGCACCGTCTGCCTTACTCCAGCCATTCAAGTTGAATGATTCAACGCTAATATAATTTAATATAATTTTACCGATTTGCCATTTTCCAGAAAGCGATTCCTGATAAAGCGTGTGTGTGTGTGACTGTATAACTTTTGTTGGTCTCTTTCTTTGGGTAACCTTCTATTTTTATATTAAGTAGTGACTTCCTTTCTAATCAGAACTTAAAGCTTAAGACGACAAACAATCCTTTGTTTTTAGACATAGAGGTTGGTATATGCAATGCAGCGATGAGCGGCCAGCAACACTTGTTGTCTGTCACTGTGACTGTTCTTATTTTCTAAATTTAATTGAAATCGAAACCTTTTTGTTTTTTCTTTCCCTCCAAAACAACAGAAAAGCAGTCCGTTCCACTTCCTTCTAAGAATTTAATTTTAGATCCCTCCCCCTTTTGTCTTTGTTTTACTTTTCCCTCCATTATTCCATTTTTTTAACTTCTTTTGTCTTGTTTGTGTGTCATCTTCCTTCGTCGGGTTCGGTGTTGGTCCTCTCCCACTCACTCACTCCCAGTCTCAGGGAAAAGTAGTGAAAGGAAAGGACAAAGGAGGAGAGGCAAGATATTATTCATTCATCGGCCGTCGTCGTCGCGCTCGTTCATGAAGTTTCGTTTGGTCCAGCTCATCTGTCAACTCAACTCAACTGTGGCCGATTAATCAATTAATTAGCATATCTTTGGGATCGATAGTAATCCCATGATATGGCAAGCATCTTCTTAATCAGCAAGTTATTGCTCAAACAGGTGAAGGCAAAGTATCCAGATGATGTCGTTCAGAGGTAAAATTAATAAATCTTAATGATTTAGCCATGTTTTTATTAAATGTGGATATTATATTGGAATTTTGGATTGTGAGTTTGTGTCGGAGTTAGGTCACTAAATGAAAAAGCATAACGTGGTTTAGGTTATTTTTTGTGTCCGCTTGATTTTTCTACGGTAGCCGCAAAAATGTAGTAATTTTTGTACGTTTTCAATCAACGTATCATTTTATCATCCTAAGAAAATAATTTTATTTATTTTAGTTATTACAGAGAACCATCGGATGCCGAAATCGAACATTCTAAGAATCTTCTAAGTTACTTAGAATTAGCCGTTCAACAAGAACAATCATCTCCTTCCTGTCTTCTACAGAAACAAGACATAGAAGAAGAAATAAATGCTTTGAAAGTATCTAGTCCGACAGGGTCACCACAAAACGCAACTGTAGAACATGAGATTGAAAACGAACCAATTGCATCTATCGTTGACAGTCCAATTGTTCCTGAATCAGAAGTGTCGGCTTTTGAGGAATCCATTCTTCCTGAATCAGAAGTGTCGAGTGGAGATACTGCAATTGTTCCGGATTCCGCTTTTGATAGATCGGTTATTCCTGACTCAGAAACATCTGATAGTCCAATTATTCCGGATTCAGAAGCATGGGCCGTCAATAATAACTCGATTATTGAGGAATCAGATCCAGTCACAGAATCTGAACCAATTACAACGACAGAACAACCAGAATCAGTCCAAATTACGGCGGAATCAGAATCAGTATCAGTCACACTGGAGGTTTCAAATAATCCTGAATCAGATATTAAAAAAGAAGAATCTCTTCCATCTCCAGTTCCAGCTATCACGGACCTTCGTGAGTGTCCAAAATTAAAACAAAAAACAACAGTAGTCCTTACCCATTTATCTAAAGGAACTGCCAAGCAGCTTAAGAAAAAAGCAGGGAGGATTTCTTTGAACAATTTAGATCCTTTGGAATTGGAATTACTTAAGTAAGTCATTTATTGTTGTAGTGTTTGAAGTTTGACTGTTCAAATTTAACTTAATTTCATTTTTCTGAAGAGCCGAGAAGTATAATCCCATCATTACTAAAAGTAAAAGTGAAACTAATAAGACCAAGGAAAAACCGAAGAAGTCTGAAAAAAAGACTGACAAATCAGATAAGAATGAGACTTTCTACTCGATATTAGGTTAGCCAAAACTTTTTTTTGCATTTAGATTTATGGATTCATTTATAATTTTTATTTGTTATGATTTTAGAATCAGATGATGATGAAGAAGCATCTCAACTGCAACCATCTTCTGCTCTTGCTGGTGAAGAGCCCAGTCTAGTACCTGAGATCGACGGCTTGGAACAACTTAGTGATGAAGAGGATATGGAGATCTTTGAACCTGAAAACGAAGAAGAAGAAATACCGATTATAGCAGTTGAATCAGATGATAGCGATTTTGTACCAACTATAAAGAGGGTTCTGCCGAAATCAAAAATAAAAATGGATAAGGAGAAGACTAGAATTAACAGTGATTCGGATGAACCCTTCAAAATTTCAAGTGATTCAGAGTCGGACTTTGAGCCCAAAACTACAAAATCAACGAAAAGGAATAGACACTTTAGTGAATCAAGTGATGCTAGCAAAAAATCCATAAAAAAGTAAGTTAAGAGTCTTAAGACTTGATTCTTGTAATTAAAACGGCTGTATATTCTGTCACAATTTTTGCAAACCTAACCCATTATTTCCTATTTTATTAAACTTTTAGTAGCAAATCTCAAAAGAAGAGACGTCGTATCAAAATTGAACCATCCAGTGATACAGAGGATGTGAGTGTAAGTGAGAACAACAAAGAACCTGACTCAGATATTGAAGAAATCAAACCATCTCAAGTAAATTGTTTTAGTTTTCAATTGAATTATTATTAAATATTTATTTGTTGCTTATTTTCCAGTCTTCCCCAAAGAAGAAAATACGACGAGTCTTAAGTAAGAAAGAACTCGAGAAAACTACACGGCAAGCAGCCAGGGAGGAAGAAGATCGAAAGAGACGTGTTATTGAGAAGCAGAAGCTTGTAAGCATTTCATACTGTAGTAATCACTAATCAGTAATCGAACTATAAATGAATTATATTTATTGTTATTTTTAGTACAATGCAGTTTTTTGCCCTGAAATTGGATCTGGAGCCAGAGTGACAGAACTGGTACTTGACTTCGACAAAACATCTAAGAAGGCTCTCCTCTCCGTCGATCCATCGATTGTGAAAAATTTAAAACCTCATCAAGTTGAAGGAATTAAATTCATATGGGATGCTTGTTTTGAATCGCTTGAAGCATTGAAAAAAAATAAAGCAGGAGGAGGCTGTATTCTAGCACATTGTATGGGTCTTGGAAAAACATTACAGGTAATTCGAAAACACAATTCAACATTTTTAGCGTCTATCGGATAATAAATATAATACTTTGGTTTTTCTTTTTCAGAGTATTGCTTTCCTTCATGCTGTGATGACTTCAAGTGACTGTAACATAAAAAGAGCTCTTGTCATTTGTCCTTTGAATACAGTTGGAAATTGGTATAATGAATTTCGTCATTGGTGTTCCGACTGTGATGTTCAACCAAGAATTCATCAATTGTGGGACTTCAAAGGAAAAAGAAGGTATCATGCTTTGACTGATTGGGAAAAGCTTGGAGGAGTCGGCATTATCCATTACGACTTGTTCCGAACTTTGGCAAACAGCGAAGACAAAAAGAGAAACCGGCCAACCCAAAAAGAATTAGGCATCATTCGAACTGCACTGCTTGATCCAGGTAATAACAAATCTAATTGGCGAATCGACATGTAAATGTTCCATTCTTCATACAAAAATGTATTCATACTTTTAGGTCCTGACATTGTGCTCTGTGACGAAGGTCATCTTTTGAAGAACGACAAAACTCAGCAGGCAAAAGCAGTCATGAAAATAAGAACCAAACGCCGAATCGTTCTAACTGGAACGCCTCTTCAAAATAACCTTCAGGAATATCACACAATGATGTCATTCGTCAAACCAAATCTACTTGGAACAAAGAAGGAGTTCGCAAATCGGTTTGTGAATCCAATAGCTCAAGGACAAGCTCGTGATTCCGATGATCAAGATGTGAGATTGATGAAACGTCGTGCTCACGTCCTACATAAATTATTGGAAGGTTGCGTACAACGTTTAGATTATACAGTTTTAACACCATATCTTCCACCCAAACACGAATATGCAATTTTGATCAATCTATCTCAAATTCAAAAGGAACTTATTTCCCATTATTTGAAGAATATGACACCTAATGCAAGTGGAGGAACTTTCAAAACAAGCCAACTGTTCAAAGATTACCAAGCACTTGTCAAAATTTGGACACACCCTGTTGTACTCACTTTTAAGAAAACACAGGATGGAATAACTACTGATTCTGATGCTGGAAGTTTAAAGGATTTTATCTGTGATGATGAAACTACAACTGATGTAACATCAGGTAAAATACTAAATATCATATTGTATGTTATTTGATAAAAAGTTTTAAATTCTTTTTAATATGAATTATTAGATGCATCAGACAATGAAAATACGAGCAAAACTAGTCGAACAACACGTAACAAGAAACGGAAAGATGAAACCCATGAATCAGTTGTTGATACTTCCGCAGCAGCAACTTCTCCTGGGCCTTGGTACATGCAGTTTGTCCAATCTGAAGAAGATCTTCATAAGTTGGAACTAAGTGGGAAAATGACTGTTCTGTTCGAGATCTTAAAAGAATGTGAAGGAATGGGAGACAAAGTACTCGTTTTCTCTCAATTTCTAACATCCCTTGACCTCATTGAAAGTTATCTTGCTGAAATTGATCAAGAGGCAGAAGCTAAAATTAACCAAGATGAAGAAAGATCATATCCACCAGGGCCTTCAAGTTCTGTTGGAAGATATAGACCAAATATGGAGTATTTTCGATTAGACGGATCAACACGAACTGGTGATAGGCAAAAGTCTTGTGATACTTTCAATGCTTCTACAGCATCACGGTAAATATATATAACTTCAATTGTAAAATAATACCAGAATACCGAGAGTTCTTTTTTGTTTGTAGTGCTAAATTGTTCCTAATTTCAACTAAAGCTGGTGGTCTGGGCATTAACTTAACAGGTGCAAATCGGGTAGTAATCTTTGATGCATCTTGGAATCCTTCCCACGATCTTCAATCCATCTTCCGCGTCTATCGATTTGGCCAGAAGAAACCTTGCTACATTTATCGTCTTCTTGCACGGGGTACTATGGAGGAAAAGATTTATAACAGACAAGTCGTCAAGCTTAGTCTGAGTTGTCGTGTTGTTGACGAGCAGCAAATCGAACGACACTTCCATTTCGATGAAATTAGAGACATGTACAAATTCAATACCATGGATACAACTGAAAGACCAATCCCAATCGTTCCCAAGGATCGTCTTCTGGCCGAGTTACTGATTAATGAAGAACAATGGATCTTCAAATATTTAGAACACGATTCGCTCCTTGAAAACAAACAAGAGGAAGAACTGACAGAAGAAGAAAGAAAAGCAGCGTGGGATGAATATCAAATTGAAGAAGCTTCACCAAGACAAAAGAATGTTCCAGTCCAATATGGGGTATGTGCTTTTTTCGACTTTGTTTGCAGCCGTAAATTAAAATTGTGTTTTTGTTATTCAGAATGACGACTGGAATAATCATATGTTTCACGTTCTTCGACAACGTTATCCAACAGCAACCGATCAGCAAATTATCACTCAGGTGTTCATCGTGCGACAGAAGTTTGATCATCTGTCCTCACTCCATAAACAAATGGCAACAGCAAAGGGAACACCAAAAGCTGATATAATAAATACAGAGTTGATGGCGAGAGCAAAAGAAATGAAAGAAATCTTTGGAGATGATGTGAATTGGAATAAGAAGTTTTTTGAACCCTATGATCACAAACTTCAACAAGCGCAAAAAATTCACCAAGAATCCCAAAGACGACTCCAAGAAATGCTTGATAGTAGCAGAATGCAAAACAGTGCTGCTCCTGCTTATAATCAAGGTAGGATATTTCGTTTATTCTTTTAGTATTTTAATAATCCAACAACCTTTTTAACATTTTCCAGGCTATAGCAGTAACAGGATTCCTCCAGTTAACCCTGTGAATTATAGTGCAGCACCTGCTAATACTTCGATGATGCAGCAGCGTGCCCAGCCCCAGGTCTACGGTCCACCAGGCCTAACCTCATCAAGTATGCTCTCCTCCTCACTCTTTGGCCCCAATTTTAACCAGCCAGCCGCTTCAAAACCAAACACCGCGGCTTCATCTACTTCTAATTATCCTAGAATGCTTCCTAATTTCTTCAGCAACGGAAATACAAATAATTCACGTCCCCAGCAGAAACAACCAAACGAGACTCCAATTAGACATGCTCGGAAAGATCCTGTCGTCATACCAGATTTACGTGAGCCAGAGTCTATTCTACCAGATTGATTGAATTCGTAACATAATTTACTACTTCCACTATTTTAGCATTTAGTATTATCTCATTTAATTAATTCATCAGCTCAGTACTATTATTACGAGCTAAGTCACATATCATCATCTTTCTTTGAATACGGGATCTATTCAAAAGAAGATACTTAAAATTTCGATTTACAAAAATAAATTCACTGAGGAAATGGGTATTTTTTTCAATGTTATTTAAATTAACTCATTTTTAATGTTTCTATCATATCAGTTAAGTTATAATTTATTTTGTTGTATCCTTTCCTCAGTTTTTCGTATTATTAAAGTTAAGTTACCCGGTTTTGAGTCAATGCATTTTGTACGAATATGTTAACGTTGAATATGAAAAGTTGAATAAAAAAGTGCGTGATTGAGTTACTGGATTTGGTGAGGAGGGTCATTGGCCTAACGGAATATTTTACACACGTGGAGGAGTTGCATTATTGAGTAAAAAATATTCATTGTCGCGTATGTTGTTATAACCAATGATAGAAAAGTAACAGAAAAATATTTATCAAATTTTGTGGTAATATTGAAGGTTATTTTTTTAATGATGAGGAATTTATTTTCTAAAGAGTTCCTAAAATTTTAATTTGAAGAAAATATAATCTTTATATGACTTTTTTTTTCTAAAAAGTCAAAATGATTGTGTATGAAATCATAATATAATTTTGATATTGTATAAAAATGGTATCTCATTTTTTGGTGTGTATTCCCTGAGGGTGTAATTTTTTTAGTTTGGGGGGTGCGAATCCTGATTATTTTTTGCAGTCTTTGTTTGTATTTCCGTAACCTTGCCAATGTTTGAGGGAGTCCTCTTCATTTTACCTGAGTAGAGATTCAGAAGGAGAATTTTATTTATTGAGTAACATCTGTGAATTGGGGAGTGGTATTTAGTTTAGATTTTACAAATTTTTTAAATGTGATAATTTTAATTTTTTTTTAAATATATTTTGACATGAGGAAAAATGGAAGGATCTTTTTCACGATTATTTCTATGTATTGGTGTATTAAGCATCTCTTCTGCGGCATTTCTTCTTGGCACAGTCGCACTCATTTTACCAAATTGGGCTAATTTCAGAAATAGGATACGTAAGTTTTAATTAATTTATATAAAAAATGAATTACTAATCTATAGTATAACACAGTAACAAAATTTGGATTAACTGCTTTTCAAAATTCATAAGTTGAATATATTCATTTTTTGAAAAAGTTATTTTTATAAAATGTTATTAAAAGTTACAACAATTTTAAAATTTTGCATAATTCATATAAAATAAATGTTAAACATTTAAAATAAATTTTACATTCTTAAGTAAGCTTTTGTGTATCGGAATTAGGTGTAATGTAAATTAATTTTACATGTTACACATTACCTTTATTTCTTTTTTAGAAAAAAACTTATATAAATACTATTCCAATTCTAAAAGTTGCATTTTCATATAAAGACTAAATGTTTATTATCTTACATTTTGTAAAGTCAGTTTTTGCGTATTTGTCATAAATGTTATATTTTGTAATTACAAATAACCTAATACATTTTATGTACATCATAAAATTATTATGTATGGTTTCAACTTTGCATCCTTGCCCTAATAATCATACTTTTAACATTCATAATTTTAGGATACATCATCATCCTGTCACCACCAGTTTAAAATCTAATAAAATATTTTAACGACTCATTATTTTCTAAATAGAACCAATAAGAATACTAAGAAAAAATAGGGTGACAAATTCAATAATTGAGGTTAAAAATTGATAAGATAAATATTATATCCATTATTTGTTCAAAATGATAATAATGAATATTTTTAACATGAATTTATAAAGGATGTTCAAATGAATTCATCAACACCTACGCCATTTTATTTTTGTGTGAATTGAGATGATTAATTTTAAAGTGGATTTTATTTGAGCTTTGTTGATATAATATATTATAATTGAAAAATTAAATTGAATTTTCTTATTACTTTTCTCAAGGGCTCTCTTTTACTCTATTTTTGATCCTTAAAATCCTCTTCACTCATTTCTCATCTTCATCATTTTTTTTCCATTCAACGCATCAAAAAATATATTAGATCTTTACTCAAAAATTTTACTCTTCAATAACTGATAAAATAAACTTTTCAAAACTTTATAAAAGGGTTACCAGTAATAGTAGAATGAAAATAAGTTATGACAGTTGAATGGAGTACTGTACAACTTTTTATTTGAAAAAAGCAAAATATAACCAAAATTTAAAGATGCTAGACTATATTTCTGCAAATAATTTTAAATGTTACAATTAGAAATAAAAAATGGGCTGTAAAATTACAGAATTTAAAAGAATGTAAAACTAATAAACCATCGCAGTTGTAAAAGTTTGACTCGCCATTAAAACTTTGAAGATTAATAGGCATTCATTCTATAATTAGTTTAATAAACGCAAATTCTCTTCTGTCTTAAATTTCACTTCCGATAGAACATGTAATCTTATATTATTACTATGAAATATACATGAATATCTTATTACAAGACTGTGTGGATTTTGTAAATCTCAAAATAATGATCTTACAATTTAAATCTGCGTGTTAACTTAACATACCATAAGCCTTCGATAAATTGTGTATACACAAAATAAAGACTTAAACTTATTAGAGGTACTCACTCACCTTCTAGCGAAATATTTCATACAAAGTAATGTATATCGTATATGGAGTAAAGACGGATTTTTGATGTATTGGTTTTACGAAAGTAATGTTTGATGATGATAAACTCAATGATAATTTTTCTATCTAAAAATTTTGAATGTGATAAAATCAGCAAAATATGGGAGGAAATATTTATCTGTCGTTAAAAAAAATAGATTTTGGACTTTTTGTTCTAATTAGTAGAATCGTAATCGTTTTTTTAATAAAATTGAAAGTAAGGAAACATGACAGTTGTGTGATTTTCAAATTTCACAAGAACTGTTTGTGTTTTGGACATGTTCTTTATGTTGATTGTTTTTGTTCTAATTCTCTTTCTCCTCTTCATTTTCTCTTAATCACCACCATTGTCTTCAAAACAAATCACTGCTTCCTTAATGAGAAAATCCTTGTATTTCATTGGTCAAAATTTAGAACTAAGAAAACTAAGTGTACTTATCTACATCCGCTAATTCAGGGACTTAGATTTAGTCCAGGTTTCACTCTTAAGAATTAATTAGATTCAATTAAACACACTCACTTTACTCCCTAATTCTAATCTAAAAACCTTTTAATATAAATCCCCTTTCTCATTCATACTCATATTTTCAAATTTTAAACACGTACGACGTACATCCATTTACTTTATATCAAATAATCTCAGTAGAATTTCCATATATCAAGCCCACATTTTTCTAGAAAGGAATTTTAGTTGTGATATGAAATTGAAATTGTAGAATAATAGAGTTGAATTATAATTTGGATGTTGGAAAAGTTAGCTTCGAAGGTGAAAGAAAAGTTTTAATTAAATTTCTGTCTACTTTCATAAATAACAACCCTTATTCTTTACTTTCTCTCGCTTTCTTTATATTATTCGCAGAAGCTGCCACATGATATTTTTTCATAAAACAAACCCTAATGTAAAAGAAATACTTTAAAATATTTCAATGTCTTCCACATTTTTTTCAATATTTGGACATTCTTTGTAGATTGATATTAGATTTTTTATAATTGCTTTATGTAATCTTGAGGTATTTTCTAACCCTGAATTTTATAGTGGTTAGAAAGGTGATTATGTTTCTGGAGAAAGTAAGGCTTTCTCTTGAAGAGAAAAGATCCTTTTATTGCAAAGATTCTCTCAAAGAAAAATCCATTTAAGTTTCTTGAATCACAATAACAATGACTGCAATCATCCATTTAACAACCCTAAAAACAACTCAATCACCGCCCATTGCTTTACAAGAAAATTAATGTTTTTGCATAACTCTTTTTTTAAATGCTCCAGCTTATTTCTAATTTCTCGTATTTTTGTTGAAGAGAAAGATTGAAAAAGTCATCTTAAAAAGTTTTGATGATGGTGGAATCGTAACATTAATATTTCATTTGTATGAATTGAAATACAAGTATAGTATGACAAAGTTTTCTCTAACTATACTGAGCTGATCATAACCTATGCCAAACACTTCACAGTTATAAAAATCAATAACTCCTTCAAATGTTTAATTGTTTCGTGTTAAATGCTTATTATTGTATTTTATTAACAAGATTTAAATTACCAAGAGCTTCATTTGGTCTAATTAAAATTGATATAATGAAATAAATTCATATGAACTTTGATTAATTTTTGTTATACTTAGGTAGCGAACGGGGATGGTTTGGCCCGTGGACTATATGTCGTGACATGGAATTCGGTCGTACTTCCTGCGGTTCTTACGTTGCGAATTTCAAACCAATTTGTAAGCGAGTCTTTCTTTTATTATTCTCTTTCTCAAATCCCGTTCTTCTCCTTAATCCTTTTGTCTTCGTTCGGAGGATTACTTTCTTCTTCTTTTTTTTCAGTTGCAGTATACGCAGGTGGAATTCTGTCTGCCATTGGAGTTACAGCCCTTGCTGTTATAGCTATTGCATCTACACTTCAAATCATACAACAGTGTCACAGAAATAATATTCTCTTTTCATATTTTACACTCTCAGCAATTAAACTAATACATGCTGTAGTTGCAGGTTAGATTTTTATTATTTTGTACAAAATGGATTATGAATAGAAAGAAGATTCTTAGGCCGCAGTTGTATCATCCCTATTACTTTTATCCTTGCCATCTTACGAAATGATTATGATGGAAAAAAATTTCTTTTATACTTTCTCTTTTTCGTTTTCTTTTGTTGTTTGTAATAATCCTTATCCAGTTGTTGACTGTAGCATTATTGTCACTGGGAAATTAAAAGATTTATCTTTACATGTCTTCCATCTTTTTTTTCTTTATGCAGGGTGTTAACAGCAAATAGGGATGATATAATTCTTTGTTAATTGGATTATGGAATAAAGAGTGGAGTGGAATGAATGAATGAACGGAAATGAGATTGGAGTTTTGACGGAAATTATTATTTTTTTTAGCTCTTCTTCTATTGGTGGGTTTGGGATTATTTGCAGCACAGGGTGATGACTTGGAACGTGGATATATTATTGAATGGGCCATTTGCTTCTATTTAGAAGTAAGAAATTTAATCATAAGAATTAGAAAAAAGAAGTTATTGATATTGATTTTTGCTTTCTATTATTAGGTAATCCTGACAGTATTTGCAGTTCTCTTATTAATATTTTGTATAATAGAATTTATGCTCGTTCGACGGTTACCTCCAGGATTTACTCCATACATCCCACGTCGGAAGGACTCTACTCCAGTTCGTTCGGGTCTTCTAGGGACTACAATATCCAATCCGGGATATCGAGACAATGCCCGTCAATCAACAAATGGTATTTCCATGACTGATTCGAGTGTTCGTTTTGTGTTATCTGGTTCAAGTATTCCTAACCCTGCTCAGACGCGACTTCAACTCGCACGTTCGCTAAGTCAAAAATCCAAACATAAAAAAAGATCAATGTCGTCTCGTCCTGCTTCAGTCCCTGAATCTCAATTTTCTAATTTTTCTCTTAATAATGGTAGTGTAAATTCAAATGGATCCACAGTTTCAAGTTTATCAACAATATCAACAATTGCCTCACTCTCTTCTAATCCAAGGGGTCCACTTAGATCCAGTCTCAAAAAATCTAAAACTAGTGATGATGGATTCGGAATTCACAATCCTGGATTTAGTGGAACTTCTCCAACGTTAAGCAGAACAGGAAGCCTTAAAAAAGTTAGAATTCAAACACAATCCACTGATGTCTAGAATCAAATTCAAAGAATCAAAAGTTAAAGTCAAGTTCAATGACTCACTAGATTTTTTGGACTTGATTGCCATTTCTTGTGAGCTTGTGCTTCAAAAAAGTGATTTTACATATAAAAAAATCTGCAAATGAGGATTGAGAAAGTGTCTATTCATCTCTAGATTAAGCCGGAAACAAAAGAAATGAACTACCCAATACCAGTATGAAATAAGCCAATCAGTTCAATTAACCTTAGAGTTTGAATTTAGAAGCTTAGAATGAGATTTGTTTGATCAATTAATCAAGCAGGTGCAAAAATGCTTTACCTCGATTGTTAGGCACGCTCTAATCAACTTATCGAAGTCTGGGAATTATACTAAGTTTTTAAATAAGTTAAAATTAGGAATTTATAGAGGCCGGAAACCTCGTTTTGATTTATTTATGTTATTTATTCATGTTGATTTATGCTATTCTAACTTCAAGTTTTTATTTTGGCTAAGTATATTTAATTGAATGAGCCGAGCTCAGTTATATTTATCGAGTAGGATCAATATCAACTTTTAAGAAGTTTGGAAGATATCAATCAAGATTTTGTTTAAGAAATTCCAGTTTGGAACAATGATGTACAAAAAATTAATTTTCTTGCCAATCAGACACCAGGAGAGGAGTATTTATTCAAGTGGGCTGAAAGTGCAAAATTCCACCAATCAGATTAGAGTACACAATTCATTCCCAGTGCGCACAGAAATTGTTTGTGATCTTTTTCCAATCTTTATTTTACAATATGAGAAGAAGGGTGCTCTCTAACACAATTGTTGTGAATTGAGTCATTTTAATTTATTTGAATCAATGAGAATAGTGTGATGTTTTTTAATGTGTGATTTACCCACCTAATGAATAAGTTTACGATTAAGAGCACAGTAAAAAGTAGATCTGAAGGAGGATCATTAAGTGTGATTATGATTAAGAAAGAACTTAAGGATGTGGTTCAAGTATCAACGTTGATTTATTGATGTTTTTCTCCAAGTACAAAGCGAGCTTTAGGTCGAGTGCTTCTAATTTTAATTTTTTTTATTGTGATGACAATCTGGTAATGACAGGAGGAAATATTTTCCATTCATTTATTTGTTAAGATATGAATATAAATAAAATAATATAATACATCTACATTCAATTTACTTTCCAGCCAATCACAGAGGATTTATTTCACCGAATGTATACATGATTTTTCGATTTCAAATATGAATTTTGCCCATCCAACCAAAAACACAAGCTCTTTTAATCTTAAAAAAGTTTTGTGATTTCAAGTGTGACATCCTGGTACCCAGGAATATAAATTTTCAAGTTTTATGAAGGTCAACACAAAATTATGGGATACTTTTTTTTATATAAAATTAAAAATTTTCTGCTAATGAATACAAAAATCACAAAGGCTGCAGCCCGTCGTGACTAAAAGATAGAACAGGTTTCTACGAATATTTTCTAAGATAAAAGTGAGTTAACACCAAACAATAATTAAAAATAACCTGGAATGCATGTTGAAAAGAATTGAACTTTAAATCTTCAAATATAACTAATTCAATTATAATTCGTTAGTTATTAGTTTAATAAAGGCTGTGTAACACTTTTTACCCCGTCAGTGAACAGATTAATTAGATTTAGAAATTACAAAATCCCATGGATTGGGGTGCCACATCAGCCAGTATAAAGAATTTTAATAATAATAATAATAAATAATACAAAGGTTGATTTTTAGTTCTTAATATTATAATATCTTGTTAAAGTCATTGAATTGGAATAATCACATCTTTTTATTACGTTGTTTAAATAACTATGAAAGCTTCCTAAAGATCTAAGAACTCGCTTGAGCACTCCATACAAGAAATTAACTTTGTATTATCAATGCTAAGCCCTGGTTCTATCGAGGCGTACATAAAAAATCAGATTACTATTTCACGTATACGTCAAGTTAACCGAGTTATATTTCTAAAACCATGGTTTTTCATTCGTTGCTGTATTTGATTTTTGTGTAAGAGTAGCAGGTGGCTTGATCGTAAATTATTTTATGATCGGTGTTCTTTCCAATGTGTTAAATAATGATGGTTTGAAAATCCAAGAGAAAGTGAAAATAAATGTAGAAAGTGAGTCTGTAATTTTTCTTACGTAATTCTGTGTAGTTGTAGTAAATGGTGCGAAAGGATTACAGAAATAGGATTCACAATTCAAATACACTCCATTTACCCCTAAACCGAAACATCTTTCACTTTCACTAAGTAAAATTTCATAAAGAAAGGAACAAAGTAAAATATGTCTACCCCTCTTGAAATTATCGTGAATTCCGATTTTTTTTTAAAATGGAAAAAAAGCGAACTCGAACTTTGGCAAAGAAATTTTGCTTAAAGACCAATTTATGCCAAAAACATTCTCTCGATGGATTTAATGACGTAGATTCAATAAATCAATGGCCACGAGCTGGAGGTTGGATACGCGTTTCTTTCTGGACATAATTTCAGCTTTTGTCTAAAGTCAACAACAACACAAGATGAATCAAACGAAGGAAAGAATTCCAGAAATTTAATAAGAGAAAGAATTTATTTTCTTGACCAGAATAAATGTTTGTAATAGCCAGTTGGAATTCCATCTGAAAATTTAAGAGTGTACAAATTGTTAAAATAATGTGTTGAATTTAGCATGTTCTTATATAAAAACTAAGAATTATGAAATTAAGAAAGACGAAACCATATCCTTTGTATTGGATTTATGCAGTATGAAATATTTAACATTCAATTAATCTCCGTGAGTGAATTTAGAATTTCTACCATTTTTCATGAGTTTTTGACAGTAGCTTTAATAATATCCTTTTAAGGAAAAAAATTCATAAATTCAGAAACATACCCTTTATACTTTTTTCTTCTTCTTAAGAATATAATGTGGATTCAAAACTAAAAGATGTTTTTTCTACTGACATATTGTATGTGGTATACAGTAATAGTGTGCTACGGAAATCTGAAACTGACACTCAACATTTTTCCAAGAAAGAAAAGAGTGGCTGGACATTTCATTCTGCGTCTCCTTATTTTTCTCTTCGCCCACTTACTTTCACTTACCAGAACAAGAAAACCGCATTTTTTTCGCTTCAGAGATCTTTAACTTTGTCTTTCTTCACTTTTTACTTTTTTATCCCATTTTCACATCATTTTAGCCAATGGCTCTATTTATTACAACTCAAGAACCTAAGATCTCGAAGACATTTTTTTCTTCAACAACTTTATTTGATTTTTTACCTTAGAAGTTTTTACATTAACTTTCAAGAATGGAAATGGACCCTACTTAAATTAAAAGGCTGTCTTAATGGTTTTGGCTTTTTGTAATGTCGTTTCTGTCGTGTAAGCCATATATTATAAGTTGAAAGGTTACCCATGGTTGTAAGAAGATCATTGAATATTAGTTTTACGTTTTACCATTTACTTCCATTATATAAATTTTAAGTTAATAGTACTGACTCCATCCAATTCAAAATTTTTAATCATATAAGCTGTCATTAGGATTTAGGTTTTCTTATTTTCACTTAATATTTTTAAAACTATAAGTTCATTTTAATTCTTGAAATAATTAATCATACTCATTTTTGACGTTGTTACAAAAAAAAATCTTACTGTGTGTATATTATATTCCATCTGGAGAATATTTTACTTGTGTGTTTGTAACGACGTTTCAAGGATAAAGAAAGTTAACAGAAAATTCTTGGGAGAAAGTGATACGTGGTTGGAATTCAAAATGATAAAAATCCACTTTACACGATGAAAGCAACAGACACAATTCTCATTCTAACGGAATCAACAGAAAGAAAAACTTTCTAAGGAATATGTGACCTTTGACCTCCAATACCAGTAATACAAACTTCACTCTTTAAGACTCCATCGAAAGTTTCATAGAATTTCACACTTCCTTTCTCCATACATTACTTTTTCCGAATTTGGTTATTTAACTTCGAGTATATTACTGTTTGAGTGACGCAATATGTGTCAAGTTTCTGTAACACCAAGACGTGGTTTAGAATTAACCAGTGGAAGACTTCGTCTTCGGGGGATCTGAAAAGAGCCAATCAGGAGGGTTCTTGGGGCTTGAATCAACAAATCAGAGAACAGCTGGAGGTCTTTCCTCATGGAAAAATCAGTTTCACCCAAATTGATTCCGTGATTTGAATTACGACTCTTTCTTTTTTCCATTCATCTTATATTCAAGTGTCCAGATTTCTAATTCAGGATGCATCAAAATGAAATTTATACCTTTGTAAATAAAGAATTCAAAGAAATAACATTTTATAAGGGTTGTACTTTGACAAGGGTTGTAATATTATGGTTTTATTTTAAGAAGAAGAATATAGGGCTAAAAACTAAGACACCGAGAGATTTTACAATTAAATTTGAATCAATCAAGTGGAGGAAATGTTAAATAAAACTTAAAATACACTAAAATTAAAACATAATTATTTGTCACATCCAAGCCAAGAAATTCTCCAACGAAGGATACACAACTACCACCCCCTATTTTTCCGAATTTTGATAGTCGTATAACTTGGAATCTGGTATAAGGGGGTGGAATTCATGATTTTAACCCCACTTCTGGAAGATACCCATTCGCTGACACTGAAAAATAAAAATAAATTATATTCTTAAATTCTAATATTAAATATAGAAAACAACACGCAACCAAAATTTCAATCAAAACTATATATATATAATCTGTCGACCTTTTACAAAATCAATTTCTGTTTTGCTTTCTATGTTTTCGTGACATCAATTTCCCATGAATGAAATATAATTTTGAAAAGGACACCGTAGTAAAAACCTCAAATAGATTTTGTTCATAGGATTAATTTTGATTTAGTACTTTACTGGATTTACTACATTAATAATATAAACACCATGTTACATAGATTATCACAACAAGTGCAGAGCATAACATAAGGTAATATTTTATTAACTCATTCTGGAACTAGGATATATCAATTACAGGATGTAAAAGTATCCGAATATATGTAATAGAATTCCTATTCCTGTATTTGAATGACAGAAATATAAACTGGTTTTAGTAAAATACCATTGTGATAGTTTCTTTCAATATAAGAAACCTAGTGTATAGAAACTTGAATAGAGATTCCATTAATCTTGTCAGTTTCACTGTCTATCTGTGGCTAAAGCTGAGACTCTTCTGCTTCTTAACAAATTTACTTTATAATTAAAGTATACTGATATTTTCCACTCGTAAATTGGACTAATGAAATAAACTCCAAATTTCTACTAAGCAACTTTCTCAAATAACACTAATAAATATAACACTTTCAACTGAATATAAACTCATGGTATAAATCTTTATACTAAAAGACGGAGAAACACAAGTAATCATTGTTTTGTAATAATTACTATTAAAGAAAGTATAAAGTTAATACCTGACAATTGGCACCCCATAAATTGCATCTGCATGCACCACCTGAACAGCAATCGTCTGGTCGATGATCGCAGCGACTTCCTCTTCGAATGCAAGAACGTCTGTAAACATAGATCACAGGAGAGCGTCTAGAGAGAAAATTAGAAAGCCAAAAACAAGGTGAGGAGCACGAGCAAGAAAATAATCAAGCAAAATTATAATTTTGAAAAACCGCATTACTAGTCTTTGCATTAAAATAACCTCATATATTTATATCACGTAATCTTTTAACTAGCCATTATATTTCTTTTATGCTAGAATTGGATAATACGTTAAAGTTTCCATATAAAGTTACAAAGAATTACAGTCCCTTTTATTAAAAATCAATTGAGCATAAAAGTATACACCCAAGGGAAAATATAAAATAAGATCAAACAGTAATAAAAGACAAGACGTAGTTTTTAAATTTTGTGGGCGTAAGAATAATTTTCTCTGGAGGATTTAAGTTTTAGGCTAAAAACTACAAACGTGAAATCTAAAACATACAAAAAAGAAGAAAACGTGAGTTGCAAATTTAAAAGAAGCACTTCAAAATCCAAATTGTAGTCACGTTAACATGTTCATGCTAAATTTTTTTGAAATTACAAAAATTGATAATAAAAAAAACTTCATTTTTTTATTTATGCAAAAAGAATTTCATTCTCATTAAGCTTTCTCTTCTACCAACTTTCTTTCAAGAGAGAGGAAAACTTTTACTTTTGAAGCTCTCCTTCTCTTTTTATAATTGAGTTTTCTTTTTTTTTTCTTGCTTACGTACGAGGGCCTGAAGGAGTGGTAATTGAGAATTAATTAAAGAATAGTAATTCAATTTTACTACGAATTAAGTATAGAAGCCTGTTACCACTGAATTTATTTTTCAATTTATTTTTTTTATTACTCGGAATGAATTAAGGAAAGTTAGAAATTCTAACTGGAGCAATTAGTTGTCAACAACTTTTTTCATTCAAATTTTTTTGGTATACATTGTATAATTTTGTGAATTCTTTTTTTTACTTTATTTAGTGTTTAAATTGAATTTTTTTACCCAAAACGTCGTGTTATGTTTTTTTCTAGAATGGATGAAATTAATATTTTATTTCTAATTTTAGGGTATGACCTAACCTTGTTATTTGAGTCAATTGTGAAGTGCGTATTACAATTTCTATGAAATTGTAGTGCCATTAATTGACGGAAATTACATCTATTGAATTCAACAGAAGAAAATTAAGAGGTGGAAAATGACTTCTTTTGAAAAGTTTAATTTCTAATTTTCCACGAATACAAAACATGGAATGTTTAAAATTAAACACATCTAAGGATATACTCGTGATTAAATTCAAGAATAAAAAGATGCTAGGACAGACTAATAAAACTCAACGTATTTTCCATTTTAGTATAATAATTAACTTTGCAGTGGAAAAAGCTTCTTATTAAAAGTAATCAATAACTTTAGAATTCTTCAGTCAACAAACACAACTTCGATACCATAACTAAATCGTTGCTTTTCTATGGAGTAAATATCTATTAAATTAAATTCCAATTTACAAACATACCAAGCATACGTAATAATTGAAGGAACTATAACCATTCTCGGTTTAAAATTTGTGAACTGAACTCTAAAATTGTTATTATTTTTTAATGTAAAGCGGTTTATGCCTTCGGAAGTAACTTTTTCAAAAAGAAAGACAAGAATTTTCCATATGGAGAAAGTAGAGAGACTTTCATTTCCTTTGATTCTTGTGGAAGTGAACTGTGAGAGTGATGTCCCCTTTTGTGTCTTTTTTCTTGAGGAGGAAATTGGGATTTGGTAAAAGAACAGAAAATACGAACATCTGCTCAAAAATTGACTTCACACTATTACAGATGCCTCGTCTCATCTTACAACACGAAAAGCAGTGTTAAATAATATCAACAAAAATACAGTTTTCATCCATATAAAATCCTGGATTTAATCAAGAATTAAATTACACAACTCAAATAATTTTAGCAAAATCACGCATAAGCATCAAACAAACTTTTTAGTAAAAAAGTGTGTAAAAAATATATTTATTTTTCAAAATATATAATTTAAACTTTTGTTTCTTAAATAGAAATTATGTCGCACTTTTAGAGTTAAATTTACAGTTTATCTCCCTCACTAAATAAAAGCCAAGCCAATGAAGATTTATAAATTCTTATAAAGGCGTAATGGTTTCTTATAAATATTTTATAAGGGTTGAAGTAGAGAGTAGAGAGAAAGTCATGTTTGACTTTGACGGGGACAAAGCTTACATTTCTTTCATCCGCTCGCTCTTTTGGGATATTTTTTGCAATGTGATAGCTTGAGCTTGATGCAATGAATTTCAACCCATTCCACTTTAAGTGACGTGCAAGTATCCATTAAAGGGAGACACTTGGTTTAATCCTAATAATGTAACAAATGTATTGGTGTCCTATTAAGGGAGACGTGATTATTCACCAAGACCTTGGTTGGTGTCAATGAAGTGGTGAAATAAAAAGAGAAAAGTCATAAAGAAACCCAATTTTTACTAAATGCTACTCTGATTAAATTATAAAGAGACGTGTGTATCATTGTCATTGATCATCAAAATTTGCATAATAGTTTATTCATTAACGTTATTAAGATAAAAAATTGTTACTCATCCGTTTGGTGAAAATCACTTTTCACTATTATTGTTCTGATTCGTTTCCCGTTTCCCGTTAAAATATACACAATGAAACATTCACTTTCGGCTTACTTTAACTTGGTTTAGTTAGTTTTGTGTAGTGATAATTTAAAATTTAAAGAAATAATATGAGTTAATTAAAGGAAGAAAAAAGGTCAGATCTTGGTTATATGAATTAAAATATAGCAAACACAATGACCAGAATCTCAATAATTGCTTTTAAGTAGTTCTGTAATGCAACGTATACGTAACTTGAGTAATTTCAGTTGAAAGAAGAGAAAGAGAGAAAAGAGAAAGGAGAGAAGAGAAAACCTGGTATATTTTTGTAAAGAGAAAGTGTAACTCTGTTTTTTGTGAGGTTTATATTGATTGGATGCGGCATGGCCATGCTTTTGTGTAGAAGTGAAATTTCTTACTTGTTGAGGCCTTCAAGGAGACGATCCATACTCACGTCACTCTCCCCAACACCACCGCCGACACCACCAAAATCTGCAATTTAAATTTACACTTAATTCAGATATCTCCATTTCATCTACAAGATACTTCCTTGAATTTCAATATAATCAAACTAAGATTATAAACGCTAAGGTTAAAAAAAGCATCATAGAGAAAAGAAAGTTCATTAAAGAGAAAACTCTATTGTTCCTCTCGTTTCTAATTTTCTAACATAATGACTATAATGCTTTCTCCAGGCAAGCAAATTTCTCGGTTCCTTTCTGATTCTCTTGAGTTTGTTTGCTATAGAAAGGAAAGTAGTGATTTGTAATCCCAGAGTTCTAATTCGGGATGTGGGGGTGGAACGGAAACCAATCATCTTATTTCTAAAATAATATTATTGAAAAATACTTCAGAACTAAAATATAATTCTTCCCCCAACACACAAAATCTAATCAACTTAATTCAACTTCATTTCATTTTATGGGAAAATTGAAATTCCTAATTGTAAAATTATACATTGATCAAATTAATTAAAATATAAATCATTTTCTAAAAAAAAAATCTTAAATCAAAGTAAGTTGGAGGACATTGTTTACAATAAAATGACTTCATGAAATAACATGCATTTGTATACTGTTTTTCTATAAAAGTTCGGTTGGGTCATTGTCTTTCAAAAATTTTTTGTTTTGGGCTAGATGTAATTCTCTTGGGATTTTTATTTTCTTTGTGGGTCGATATCTGGATTTCAAGCTTGCGACTACTTTCTTTTACAAAAAACTAAATCCCTTAAGGGATTCAAACAAATCCCTAAATTATTCAAACCAATCACAAAACTGATTTCTTTTATCCACGACAGAATAAATTACAATCTTTTCATTGAAAGGGACAGATGTCTAAGGGTTGTTTCGGTTTCTAAGATCAATGTTTGACGCACATTCGTTTTTCTTCTGTTCAATATATTTCCATATTTACCATATTAAAATAATTTAGGTTTAACATAATTTTCTTGGTGTGGCAAATTTTAATAAAAAAAAGTATTAAATTCTTTCAGTTGGCACATTAAATGGTTGTGGTTTTATTTTTTTATGATTCTAACTTAAAAACATTTATTTTAATAGTAACTGTCGTAACATGGCAAATATAAATTCGTGCTGTCCAAATATGCGACGCAGCTAACTATCCCAAAGCAAGACAAAAGTTTAATACAAACCTACCTAAAGTCGAAATAGACATATTAGAAACAAATAATGTAGGTATATTAAGTGTAATAAGCTGAGAGTGAATTCTGATACCATTATATTAGACTACTTTTGCACACTTCCTTATCGTTATCGTTATCGCTATCGCTATCGCATAGTGGGGCAAGCTACCACAGTTCAAACAGTGGCATGTGCGGCAATATTAAATAGCGCAATTTCTTTTATGTGCGAATTGGGAAATGCGGTTGCCCATAAC
>JAQGCN010000347.1:0-24742 GCA_034699725.1 Friesea truncata
AGCTTCACACTTACTTCTGGTCTTGGTTGAATTTATCATGATGACTTAAATTGAATTGAATAAGTTCTTCCTATTGTGTCTTTTATCCATCCACCATGATTAAATTCCTTTTACGCATCATCACCTATCTTTATTTCTTCTCTAGAAAATGTAAATTAAGTCAGTATCTTTTATTTACTCATAATCTTAATGAGTGTCAACAATCCCTGAACAAATGAAGGATTTACGAAAACTGCGTGATTCCTCATCAATTTCAGATTCTGAATTCCATATTGTTCATTTTCTGTTCATAAATACAAGTGACGACGACATGGATTATCTTCACGGTTTATAAAATAGGAATTAGAAATGGACGCGTGCAACGGGCAACCGTGTATATGGCTTTGGTTCCAAAATCCTCGAATCCAAAATAATTCTATAGTGGTGGGTTTTTGTTGCCTGGGTGGAGGAAAATAGGATAGGGAGGCTAGGCTTTCATTTCCAAAAAGCAATAGTTGTGAAGGGAAAGTATATATTATTCCTTTCCCTACAAAATAACAATCGGGAGAAAGTCAACGTTTTTTGTAGTCGAATTCTATTGTGCCTTTAACTCAACAAGACCGTTTTCTAGACTTTCAGTTATGATGAGGTGGACAAGCGTGACCAAATATTTATTGATGAAAGGAACAGTAGATGACAAAGAAAGGCCCCTGAAAGAAGAAGCTTTAGGCGTGTGTACTTGACAGCTACGCTAGAAACACGACCTTTAAATTGAATTTATTAAATCTATCAATGAGAAATCATAAGAATTGGGAAATAAAAATGTAATTTTTGCATGGTCATTCCAATGTCAACTAAAGAATCCAGTATACAGTTACAATATATGCGTAATTTAGGTTTTTGCTGATGTAACCATTGTAAGCTCAAGGTGTGTTCTTAAAATACTTTTCATGGTGGCAACACAGAAGCTGAAATACGAATCTTAAAGAATCTTATGTTAAGTTGTGTAAATGAAGGCGAGCCATGTTACAAGGTAAAGCAAAAGCATATATGAAATTCCATTGTTTAAATCCTTACATTAATGCTGGTGGTGGTGAAGAAGTTCTGTGTGCAGTTTAAAATACAAGAGAATTCAAATACTTCAAAGAAGACGAGATTGACTTAAGAATAACTGCAAGTCATCCCAATTTTAATTTTAGCCTTCGTAAATAAATACACAGAGAGGCGTCTTAAATTTTTAAGAAGAGAGGTGGTATAAGGTAAGGGTGGACTCTATTTTCTTTTGTTTCCTTTTACTGGATCCTTAAATTTGAACCAGGTAAGAAGTAAATGCTAAGTCTGCGCTGCGTGGGAGGGCTTACAAACAAAATGCTTTTATTTATGAAATTGTAATAATAAATTTAATACCAAATTATTGCCTATAAGCTTCTTATATTATACAAATTATGAAGTTTGTTTGGAGAGCTCAAAATCAGTTGAAAACATGATTTGATCTTTTATGTAGGATCCAATTAGTTTTAATTTTGTAGGATAAATTAGAGAGAAAAAATTATTCAAGAGATACACGAACGAGGAAGAAGAGGGGAGTTCCTTGTTAAATTCATAAAAAATAGTTGTCGAAACCGAGGGTTCGAATTAAATTCTGTCGACAACACGTAGTCGCAGCATCAACGGTGGTAGTCATTCGTGGTTTCATTTGCTTTCATCCCTGATGAACCAAAAAAAAGTTGATGATAGAATGAGGAACCACATCAAATGAAAGGCGAAAAAAGAAGTGAATGAATACAAGTTGATCTTTCGAAGGAAATCGGGAGTTTCCTATTTTGTTAAGGCTGATGGATATGTCTTTTGATCCATTTGTCTTCTTTCCATCCTCCTCGGAGCTCCCTATTATTAAGTCACGTAGAGATAAAAACACTTGACAGGGAGGGCATCTCAGGATCCTTTCCCTTCTTTTGTGCCTTTTCAACCCTGTCACGACTCCAACAACCAAACCTGCCTCAGCCCCAACATGTCAATTTTCTCAAACAAGGGAATGAAATAAAAATATTTCAGATCCCTTATATAAAGATCATCTCAAGTACCACACATATATGCTTCGTTTTTATGGAATTCTGCAGTTTCAATACAGTCAAAAAATAAAACATGAAAGCCTTATTAAAACAAACTCCATCATCATCACAAACATCATCGCTTCGGATATTTATTCAATAAATTCTATTTTAGAGATGACTCATGAAAGGTATAAGAAAACTGAAATTGATTGGATTTTATTTAGGAAGCAGGTGGTTCTCTGAATAAAGTTCAAGTGGATCTTTATACCCTGAATTTAATTTGTAATAAAGCATGACTAAAGTGGCTTTAATTTGTTTTAGGAATTCTACTCTCATCTCTTATCTTACACAATCAAAATCCCTGGCTATTGTAATAGAGCTCCCTGTAATTCAATTCAGTGCGTCCAATAGGATTCCTTCTATTACCTGTGAGTGAGGAGAGATAAAGTTTTAAAGGATTCAATAAAAGGGAGAAAACGTGTCGGGTCAAAATGATGAGAGGAGAATAAAATTTCCGTAAAGAAAAGGGAGTGAGTGAAAGGAGAAACTTTTCATGAGAAAGAGGAGAAAGTTAGATGAAATGCAGAAGAGAAACTCGTTTGTGAAGTTTACCGAAACTCAATAATCTACGTTCAAATTCCAGAGACAACACGACGCAGAACTTTCACTGAAAGTTAGAAAAGGTGAGGTGGGTTCCTTTCTTTTCCTATTTTGACGCCTGAGTTCGTTTCAACCAACCAAAATCTCATCAAAGGAGATGATGAGTTTAAGGATTCTATTTGATTTACTTCCTTATTGATTTCTCCTTTTGTTAAAATTAAAATCAAATCCAACACGACCTGACTAACTAATTGAGCGTAAAAATGCTTCCTTTTTGGATACAAATAAAAAATTTATCTCATTTTTCATATTACCAATCACATAAATCAAATCATTTTTATAATCCGTATTGTATTCATTAACTATTTCGCACCATTTTTATAAATATTACTGAAAGTCTAACGTCTTAAGCAGAACCTCGCTTCTTACGCTTAAGTGATTCTAAGTCAAAATCTGAATCAAATGCATCACGCTGCTCAAAATCTTGCGCTTCTAAATCTTCAGGTTCGTCTTCATCGTCATCTTGTCGCTTGGTCAAATCTTTAGCTTCAAAATCATCAGGTTCGTCTTCATCGTCATCTTGTCGCTTGGTCAAATCTTTAGCTTCAAAATCATCAGGATCGTCTTCATCGTCGTCTTGTCGCTTGGTCAAATCTTTAGATTCAGAATCATTAAGATCGTCTCCATCGTCATCTTGTCGCTTGGTCAAATCTTTAGCTTCAAAATCTTCTGGTTCATCATCCTCATCTTGACGCTTGCGCAAATCCTTAGCTTTAAAAAAAATTAAAACATGTTTTGTCTATTTATTTATTTGATTTACCATCATAAGAGTCACGCTCTTGAAAATCCTGAGCTTCAAAGTCGTCTGGATCGTCTTCATCATCATCCTGGCGTTTCCTTAAATCCCTTTCCTCAGCATCAAAATCAAATACATCTCGTTTTTTCCTTTTGTCAGTTTCTAAATCGAAATCGTTTGACTCTACATCTTCATCCTCATCCATTTCTGCTTCCCATGCATCTTGATCGTATGAACGTTTGTATTCCTTATTAAAAAGAGTTTCCCGTTTAGATATTGGCTTGCCCATACTCACTGTATTATTGATCAAATATAGAATTTTGAAATTTAAAGAAAAATTGTATTTAAACAAAGAATTACTTACGGCTAATTATGGCAAACAAGCCAAGAAAAATTATTAAAGTCTTCATCCTTCAAATTTTTCTTTATTGGGACAATTTTGTATTTTAAACCTATTGCAACAACTGAAAGTTAAAAATGATTGTCTTATTTCAATTTTAGGTGCAGCATCAACAATAACCGCAAAATCCGGGAAATGGATGGATTTTTGCTATTTTTATTTCCCGGATGTTGTTCTTAGAAGTTATGAAATTTTTTAAAATTACAATTGCAAATATTAAAGTTTGAATAATACATTTTAGAAAATAATGTCAATATTGCATTATAGCTTCTGAGAAATTTATGAAAAATCCTGAAGTGTTTTGATGATTTTTCTTTGTAAGATGTCAATTTAAGACAGGTTTCTTCAATTACTTGAAGAGGTGCCGTCACCAGAGCCGATGAAAACTGACCTTAAAAGTGACAGTTGTGGCACTTTATCAAAACACGAGTATTCAAAACCAGTTGTCGTCGTCATCGTCCTTATAATAACAATAATATATTTTAGAAGCAGCGTTTAATGTGCTTTCAACACCGTTTGATATTTTCATTTTTTAAAATGAATTATTGAATAGAGACTGTCACTTAATTTTGATAGTCGCTTTTCAATACATTCAAGAGTCCCTTTGACAGTTTTCAAAGTTCTCTTAAATTTTTTAGGTAATTTTCTTTTCCATTAGTATAATTGGTCCACAATCTTAAAAGCTAAAAAATGTAACTTTGTCAAATAATGGATCAATAATTCTTGCTTGAGACTTTTTCTTCAAACTTTCTCCAACAGAAAGGAAAAGTGAAACAAACTCATATTTTTATTTTATTTTGTGTTTCTTCGAAACGAATTGAAAAAATGTAATAATATCATAGCAGAGAATAAAATGAAAAATGAAAAGAATGACAAATTATTTGAAGAGGGAGGGGGAACCTTTCGTATCTTTCGTTGAAGTGGAAAAGAAAATATAATTTGAAGGAGGTTATTGCTTAACTTGGTGACACGCCAGTTTGTATGTCGTATTCGAAATAACGAAAAAATAAGAATCTTCAAATCAAATCAAAAATTATTTAACAAACTATCAATATTTTTATTTTATCTTCAATAGATCAACATGGATAAAATTAACATTTTAAAACTCACATCAAGATGAATAATTTTGCTGTTTTACTAATTTAGTTTAACATTTTTCATTAAAACGGTAGTTATTAAGTAAAGTTCTTTAAAGTATTAATATATTAATAGTTAAAAGTTATGATGTGAAATTCATAAGATTTAAGAATTAAAACTATTAAAAAGTGAAAGCGGACTTTCACTTTTATAATAAATACTCCATGAATTTTAAGTTTGGAATGCATATGTTGATGGTCCTTATTGAAAGAAGTGAGTGTTGGATGATCCTCATAGCATCACTTGTAAGCTACTCCAAATAGATCTTCAGTAGCTCTTTAGAACCCATTTGAACGACACTGCATTGAAACTAAAGTATTCTTTACACGGACTTGAACTTACTTAAAGTAGTCATATCTGTCTCTCTGTTGTGGTTTCATTTAGAACTCTTGATCTTAAGTTGCCTTCAGCTAGGTGTGGAGATAATGATCGGGATGATGATTTCATGTGAGCTTAATTTGTGATGATGACGATAGTCCATCATTATGGGAGGAGGAGGGTTCTTAGTCCTTTTCAGCTTCTACCAACACTCAAGTGTGGTCGAATACCGTTATTAATAATACTTTACTTATAGAAACTTCTTTTCCAACTTTCCGTAAAATGAATTAAAGTCAAGTCCACAAGTCTGTAAATTATGACTCTCTCTTGGACATAAAATGGACTCCTTTCTACTAGCATGGTGAAAGTATACGTCCTTTCCAAAACTTACCCTTATCAATATTCCCATCACCACCTTCCGTTTAAGTGTAAACAATTTGTAATTTCCTTCTTTCAAAATTATTAGATTTCCATTAGAAAAGTGATACAATACCGAATTTAGTTAGATGTTGGTTTCATTTCTTAAAGAATCAGTATTGTCTGTCATCAAAGAAAGATTTGTGGTTGAGATAAGATGGAGTAAAAGAAAGAAACACCGGGAGCTCGCTATGACACAAAGGAAAAAGGAAAAAAGCCACAACCCAACCCAGTTTCTGATTCTGTTTCCTTTTCCTCGTGGGAAACAAAACGAAAAGTAAATTTTTCCTGATTAAAATCAAAATTCAATTCAATAAAGTATTGGAACATAAGGATCAAAATTGACATGGATGCATATACTTTTGACTACGATATGAATATGGAATATAAAATCTAACCCCAGTAGTGTTTCCAATTGAAAGGATTTAAAGCCTAATGATTTACTTCAGCAAACAAGGAAAAAAGAACAATGGGTATTACATCTTAAAAAGCCAAAAATCCTTCAAAGAGCAACTTCAAAACTAAAGAAAAGCAAAAATTCTGAAGGAGTTTTTGACAATTGTTCGAAGAGTACTTGAAATTTTATTCGACAATCCATGTCGATTCAAGTAGAGCTTTACGAAATTTGAAGATTTCAACTGATCAGTATGGTGCTACTGCTTAACGAAAAAAGAATAGGAAACGAAGCCACTCATCTATCCCCTTCAGTGGAATAAAAAAAAAGAAAAAATAGCGACGCGAACGACAACGTGTAATGGTAAAGAAGGGACAAATGATCGAAAATAGCTGTGACTGTGACTAGGAGTTGTTGAAAGTAAAGTCCTCTTGGATTCGATTTGATCACACTTAAAAGGAGACAAAAGGGGTCGGGGAATAAAATTAACCAATCCAATTCAATTCAGTCGCTTTTCCTTCTTTTTGCCGTTAGCATTTTCCTAACTCATTAAGCCAATGATCTTAAATTAAAACAAATAGAAAAAAAATTCGAGGTTGAAGAAACAAATTAAACATTGCTTATGAACATTTCTGTCGTCATTTTTTCTCTTTCTTCAAAATCAAAATATTTGAAAATAATTTTTTTTTTACAAACTGAACTTTTATAAGTACAATTTTTAAGGTATATTTGTTATTTTTTTTAATGATTCGATTGAAGTTTTTAACAGAATTTTAAAATGAAACAAAAATTATAAAATGTTTACAAAAATTCTAAAGTTGGAGAAAGTAAACTTTCTCTTTCTAATCCTTCGCTTGGAAAATATTTGAATTGAATTGAATTTGTTTTATTGATATGGCTTTGCCCAATCAACACTTAATTTTACAGAGATTTTGAAATAATAATAACAATAACAAAGAGATAGAATTTTTAAATGTAAGATGGCTAGTCTGAGAATAATTTATAAAATTGGCACACTGCAGTAGTGGAAAATATTGAAAATTGATTTTGAAAATTAAAAACTCAAACTAAAATCTTGTAAATAATTATTTCAGATCTTTAAATGGCTTTATTATAAATTATAATGGGTAATTTTGTATGCTGTGATTCTTCATCATATCCAAAAGAGATTTTTAGCATTGCATAATTTTTAATTTTAAACACTTGAAATTTTTCCTCTGTACAATATCTACAAAATGGATGTTGGTTGACTGACTATGTTTCTTAATTCTATTTAAACTGCTTATTCTCCATAGCGTAATCAATGCCCCCCCTGTCACTTATTCCTCTTATATTTTATATAACGAAAAATTCAGTAATGCATTATTTTATTGCAAAGGAAAAATTACTTTTGAACAGTATAAGCAAGCAGGAGTCTCTCATCCAAAAAGTTTCATTCCGTATTCGGGGAGCACTATGCCATCTCAAGAGTGTACTTGAGTTAGTCCGAAAATTTCATACAAAAGATATATGAAGGACCCAACCCGTGAAATCCATGGTTGGTTCCATGTTACAACTGTCGTCATCTTCATTCTTTCCAAATTCAATCATGGAAAGAATTCATATTATATTATCCAGGTATTCAACTGCGACATACACTTATGAACATATGGATATTAGAAAATGCTGAGCTTTCTACAAAACCACCATCCATCCATTTTACATTTTTGAGAATACATACTTGAGAAAATATGCCTAGCTGGCTGGCCTCCGGAATACAATTGACTCAAGAGTAACGGCTTTCATTCAACGAAGAAGCCATACACAAGGGACAATCATATATTTTTGCCAAATGTAATAGAATATAACTATCAACATTCCAAAATATAACTTCATTGTTAAAAGGATAAAGAAATTATATTACTTTTCCTTCTTAACAAGGAAAAATTTTAAAAAATTTATAAATAATAAAGTTTACTCAAATAAAACTATAATAGAACCAATAATTAATAATAATTATGCTCCATTTCTTATATAAACTGAATAGTTAATTTTTAAAATTACTTTCCTACTTTAAAATTTCTTTTATGATTTATAAATAGAGGGTTTTAATTTTTCATTCGTTTAAACTTTGACTTTGGAAAATTCGTCTTCTAAGAAACAAGATGTTTCCATCGTCGACTTTTTCGAAAAAACCTTGTTAAACTTAGAAAGAGAATGAAAAAGTGAATTAATTTTGTTGAAGTATTTAGTGACGTTGGTAATAGCCAGTGGTAAAATAGCCTGGTCGTTGTTGTGATCCACCAGACCCTGAGCCACCACCACGTCCGGACCTATTGTTATAGTCTTCATTGCGTGGATCCTGTCCAGGGTTTGACCATCGACTTGGAGGGGTTCCATATTGGTTGTTTCCTCCTCCGTAGCTGTAAACAATTGAAAAAAAAATTTCATTAAATATAAGCAAAAATATCATCATGTCTGTAAATCCTCTCCTTCAAACTTTCTTTTAACACCACCATCGCCATGTCACATCCGTGTCCCTCACGGATTTCAATTCAATTCAGTTCTAACATTTACCATCCTACTTTATTACTTATTTCACTTTCCACTTTACTTTATTTGCCAAAAGGCTAGAGTTTTTCACCCTCTTTCGTGTTATATTTCACTTCCCACCTTTCAAAGAGGATTTCATATTTCATCATCATGTATCATCATCATCTAAACTACTCACACTAATACTTAAAAACTTATTGAATATTTCTGGATGATACATTCTTGGAATTCATTTCATTTATGTAACTTTATTCCACTTTTTTCTATGGAGAGGAGAAAAACCCGCATCTTTCCTTACCTTCCGTATCCACTTCCTCCTCCTCGACCTCCATTGTATCCACCACCATATCCTGTTCCACCGTCATAGCGATTTCCACCATATCCGCCTTGATGTCCTCGTCCTTCATAACTGTTTCCACCTGAAATAAAAAAAAAATTAAAAATTAAGAAAAGAAATTGAGAAAATTATTTCATTTTCACTTATGTGAAAGAACCAAGATTGAATAACTTTTCTCTTGTAAAATCCTTTCCATTATTACTTTACTAATTTGTTTAAATTAATACTGACAAAATTCACTTAAGAAAATTCATCAAATGAGAATGAGATGACAAAAGTTCAAAAGTAAATAAATACAGTCTGTCAACTCCATTTCTCTTTGAATCGAAGTAGGACTAGATTATTACAATTTCCTATAAGTTCCTTGTGTAAACTTATTTTCTCTTCAACTACAAGATTTATATGGAATGGAATGAAACTGGATGAATTGGTGGATACTCACACCAAATGCATAGTCTATTCTACCCTTCCTCTATAAAAGATTCCCTTCATCATCAACCTTTTGGGTCTCTTTTTCATATTGTTTGCTAAAGTCAGTCATCTAAAACTCTATACTTTCTCCTCCCTTTGCTTTCTCTTTCATTACGATGAAGAAGATGATGGACCAAAAGACCTGACGTTGGCACTCGCCCGTCATTCCCATTCTTACGAGATTTCTATTTTCTCCACACAATAACAAGATGATATTTCAAGAGGTTGGTTCGAATCGGACGAAAACTGACTTTTCCTTTCCTTACACGCGACGACACGAACTACTACAAAGAAAGAACCTCCTTTCTCCTCCATCAACTACTCGACTTCACATTTTCCAAAGAAGTAAAACCCAGAATATAATAAAAACTTTTCCTATTCGTTATTTTTTTCATCAAAAAATACTTCCTCTCTCTCGGACTCCAGTTTCTAAGAGGATGGATCCACTTGAAACGTTTTCTACCTTAATAAGGTTGAGCAGATTCTTTCTACCTGGGAATGAAATATCCACTTAGAATTTCAAATCTTCTTCACAAACTCATCTCATTAGCTCCTAACGAAGGTATTTATATTGAAAAACTCTAAAAGTTATTATTAAGATCTAAAAAGACTTAGCTTAATTTATATTAGAACTTTCATAATTTAAACGCCATATTTTCTTGAACAACTCATTCAGAAGTTTAAAATTCATAATGCGATAGAATAATTATAATCATTCTATTTAAATCGAATTTACTGAAATAACAAAGCGAACATAAAAATAATACCCTTTATAAATATATTTTACGAATAAAACCCCTTTTTTAAAAAATTTTATATAAATTTTGTAAGCCTGATCAGTACTTTTTAACCACATTCCATTTAAGATAGGAGTCATTAAATAGACATTTTTGTAAGGTTTCTTTAGGTGCTTAAAGAAGCAGAAGGTAAGCGAATCAGCGAATCGGAAATTGAATAAAAAGAAACTCCCTAGGCAGTCGTTGTTCTCATCTCAACTCAATGGTGAAAAGAAGGTTCATGAAAAGAAAAGTAATGTCAAGAAAATAAAAGGAAGAAATTCACTCAGTCAAGAATTGATGAAAGAAAAACTAAATTCTGAGTAAATCGGATGAGAAAATTTAAAAGTAAGGATAACTCAGTGAGCCATGTGTAAATGATCAGTAGATCATATACTTCTATTCAATTGAATCTATTCATTATTAAAGAATTGATTTTAAAAACCCTTATCTTTACACTTATAAAATAAACACAAAAATATTAAGAGTAAAACTCAAAAATCTTATAATTATAACGCGAGGAAGAATAACGAAAAATTCTCAAAATTAAAATTAAGGTACATCAACCTAGCGACATCAGCGTCCCATAACATAAAAACGCATTGCGTAATGTTAAATTGTCGTGACTTTCACCACATTGCGGTTGCTTTCACTTTTTAAAACCACACCACAAGCAAGCGTCCGTTCATCCTTTTTCACTTCTTTGGTTTCAAACACAATTTAAAAAAATCAATACAACGCAGCTTTATATCCATGATGTCCCCAGTCCCCACACAAACTAAAATTCACTTGAATTGAATTGTTGAAATCTCTACGCTATTTCAATTTAAAATAAAAAATCTTTCAAAATATTTTTTTTTTCATTTTTGATAGATATTTTATCTTTGTCTTTTTCCTTTAAATAACTTCTTATCCACTTACTATTCTTACCCAACACTTAAGAATTGAATGTGACAAAAACAGAAAAAGTGATGAGAATAGAATTGTCACAACTAAATACTTATGTTCCCCTTCTTTCAATCAACATTTCTTATCCATCAAACTTTAACTTGTTCCTTGTCATTTTAAGAGAGGTTCCTTCTTTCACCCTTTTCATTCTTTTCTTTAAAAATCTTAAAATTCCAGTAAAACTGGCCACCCAGCAATTTTGTGTGGACAAGCGAACAATTAACAATACCTCACACACTTAATTCTTACAACCTTGAATTAAACAAATTGTTATTTCAATACGGGCGAGGAGAGTTTACAGATTATGAGTGAATTCGAGAAGGATGACATTCTACGATAAATGGGGTTTAAAATAACAACATTTTCTTCCACACTTTTCAATTCTCTACTTCTAAATCCTGAGAAAAAAGAAAGCAAGGAGATGTAAAAAAAATCTATAAATGCAGATTGGTAAGTTAAAAAAAGTGTGTAAAAGTTTTTTCATTAAAAAACTTCGTACTGAATTTTAAACAATGCATAAAAGATTACGCTTTGATAAATTAATTAAAACTGGATAAATAGCTTTTACGTCTGAAAAATTGTTAAAAAATCTTACCTCTATTTTGATTGTGATGATTTCCATTGTATCCACCGCTTCGATTTTTGTTATAATTGTAATCGGAGCGTGAGTCACGATTATTATACCCGCCAGAATTCCGATTACGATCATTATAAGAGTAATTATCGGGTGGTCCCATATTCCCATATGACCTTTCGCCATAATTCGCCATTGCATGGTTCAAAGTCCGATGACCTGACATGTCTAAACTTGCTCTTGTCTTTGAATGTGTCATGCCAATCATAGGTCTCCAGTTTCTAGATTCTTCAGGTGTTAAATCACCAGGCTTCAGAACAGTTGGTGGATCACTAAAAATAAAAATAATGTTAAAAACAACTTCAATTGCCAAAAAACATTTTGTAAAAGGCAAATTAATAAGATGTAATAATTAATATCCCTCCATTTGTTGTATAATTAGTTATACATTTTAAACTAATTAACCTTTGATTGGAGGATTTAAATTTATTAAACAAATCAAAGACACTTACACAGCGCCATTGAGCCGTCTTGCAGGGAAAATATGATCAAGATCAAATTTTAAATCCCGAAATCGTAATCTAATTTAAAAATTGATAATAAATTACAATCTCATTGTAGATAGAAAACTTTTAAAATTCAACTTACAAAACGACTTCATTCTCTTCAACATCAGCATTGTTAGGAATGGGAGATTTAAGAGTTCTAAATAACAAAATAGCTTTGAAAATGAAGTTCTCATTATTTTAATTAAACTATTGTTTTTACCCATGATATGGTACCAATTCCTTTGACGGAAGGATTTTCCCACCAAGACCCTGGAAATAATTTACGTCCAGATCAATCTCAGCATCAGATTCGTATTCATTTTCATAAATACCGGATAGTAAATCATATCCTTCATGACCTTTTCGAACGTAGATTCGATCATCCCCACGCATATTTCGACGGACTAAAATAAAAAAGAAACGTTTGCATTTTACGCTCAAATATCTACAGTAAAGTTAAATTAGGAATTACGTTCATCTTCTGTCAGCAATGAGTAATAATCTTTAAGAACCATCTTCAAGCGAACTTCATCAACAAACGGTAGAAGAGCTACTCCTTGCCATGCAAACTTCTTCCCATTCAGATCAATCTGAAAGTCTTCTGGATAGAAATCAATAATTGGAGAATGCTGAAAACAGAAATAAAAAGGTTTAATTCAACATAAGAATCATAAAGTGCTTTTAATCATACTGGATCAAGCATCAATACTCCCCAAGGTTCAGGAATATGAAACCGACTTGCTGCAGGAAATACACTCATGAGCTGCTCCAAAGGAGAAAACTGAAATTATAGAAATGTATGAAAACTTTTTCAGAAAAAAATATTCAATTATTATTTACCGGTTTTGTAGTTTTATCAAATTCCGTTGAAAGATCACCAACATTGATAAAGTCAGAAGCAAAAGGTGCATAATGATATGGATAATACCATTCCCACGATGCACAACCCTATAAATTAAAATCATAGAATTAAAATTAACTTTTTATTTTGTCAAAAAATAATTACTTGATAATAATATCGTAAAACCCAACACAATCCTTTGACGTATTGGTGTCCAACTTCTATTCTAAATTGAATATTATCCGCTAACACATCAAATTTCGACTCGTAATATCGATCTTTAAATCCATCTTCCCATAATCGGACTTCGTCTTTGATTTCTTCATCGTCATTTTCAAAGTCTGTGTTTGATTTTCGCTTCAACGAAACAATTGGAGAAGAAGAAACACTAAGCGTTCCTGGGGATGAAGAAGCGGAGGAAGAGGCAAAGCTTGAGTCTAAATTTTTTGGTGACTAAATCAGATCAAACAATGAAATAATTAGTTACTTCAGTTTATAATAAGTTTCAGAGCAGAGATTTCACTTACGTCACTTTCTTTTCCCATCAGCATAGCTTTTAATGCTGCAGCAGCATCTTGATTAGATCGAGGAATATTTCCATCAGTAGTAGTATGCATTCCTTGAACACGCATATTAAAACCTTGTTGTCGTGCATTATTCACTGGAGAAGGTGCATTTCTTCCTAATGCCTAAAAATTACAAAAAATATTAAAAAATCTACGAGAATTTTAAGACAACGCAAATGTTTTGTACTTACAACAGGAGAAAAAGATCCACCTGGCACAAAAGCTGGTCTATCATAGCAGTTAGCATCTTCTTGAAGCCTTCGTCTCTTGTTTGCTTTCAATCTTTCTTGCCATCGTAACTCGTTATTTTGGCGATTTTTAAATATTTCATCTTCCATTTCACCAAGTTCTGACATAATGAGCTGAACCCGATTAAGATTAGGGACTCCACTATCTGTTAACCATCCTCCAGTTTTATAAACACACTTCTTGTACAATTTCACTAAACGATCAATTGCTCCCTCTCGAATCTCAAGTGAAGGAAGATGTGGAAGGAAATCGTTTCCAACAAAGAAACACATAAAAACCCAATCATCAACTGCTCTTTCGATATCAAACTTAAATGGAAGATTTGGCATATCCAATTCTTTTTGTAGATATTCACGAAGGACGTTCAATCGGACGAATATGAATTCCAGATCACTTGAAGGTAGTGGCTCTGGTCCATCTTCTGGACATTCTTTCTCTAATCCTAGACAATCCTTCATCTCATGACCATCTTGACCGCAAATGTCACAGCCACGTGGCTTATTTGGACGAAATTCTTCGCGGATGATTGTGAAGTTAGGTTCGTGTGTAGCTAATCCCAACATTATTAGATCAGCATCAGCACCACAAAGACAATGAGATGTGTTTGGGTCATGTCCTGGCTGAGCTCTTTGTCGTCGAATAAAATCCATAACTTTATGTTCACCTTCTCCTGGTACATTTGCATCAGACAATATTACTTTCAGATTTTTCCATCCAGGGTCGGAGTTTAGACGATCATGAATATAATAGTTGAGTGCTTTAGATAATCGATCCATAAAAGGCGTGCCCTAAAAGTAACAGTATTTTTTATGTAAACACAATAACACCTGATTGTTTCGAAATATGGAGTATTACTGGTGTGATGCAGTTGCTATCAAAATGCTCCCCTCGTGCTTTCATAGGTGGCAATAAACATCCTTTAGCTTCTAACTCAGCTCGAACCCTTTCAATTTCATTTAATTTTTCAGAAGTTTCTTTGGTAGCTCGAAATCGACGCGAACGTTGCTGGTTCATCTTTGCTCGTGGTGCCTAAATCATTGGAAAAGTCAAGAATATTCCTCATTCACCATACAGAAGGCTTGGATTTCGTATTTCACTTACCACACCATCAATTGCCATGTATAACAATTTACGAGGACGAACAATGCGCATAAGCCTATCAATGCACTCAAATATAGCAAGCATCATTTCGTCTTCATTTTTTGGAGGAGGCCTACAAAAATAAAATAAAATCATTGGTAAAAGCTTTCCTTCTTATAATTTGGTAAAAGCTTACTTGTTTTCTGGATGAGTGCATGGGTGAATTATGCCATTCATATCAAGGTAAAGATTGTCGAATTCTACTTCATTCGGATTCGGTTTTGTGATATCGACGGGAATCTTTACTCCGTCTATTTCTACAACCTATAAAATAAATTAACGATACACAAACTAAATGAAAGTGAAATCATCGTGATAAGTTTTAATCTACGTAAACGTAACCTTACCTTGTCTTCTAAGCAATGCACAATTACTGAAGGATACTTCTTTGTGAGCCAACGGAAAAATGACGGGACACCCATTGTTACCTCTTTCCGATGATGATGGCAGAAGAATATAATCTGAAATTAAATCTTTAATTAATTAACTAACTGCTAACTCTAACCAAATAAAATTTAGAATTTAGACTCCCACTACTCCACTTCTGAAAAAACACGCTGCGCTAGTGGAGTGGAAAATGAATGGAAATGGTCATTGCGTTTAGTAGGACTCCGTCCAGATAATAACACTCGCATTTGTTAAGTTAGCCTTCAACACTCACTAAGCTAGCCGTCTCTCTCACATAGCGGGTATCCGCCTGCTACTGTTGACTGCTAGTTTTACGAAAGTTGAATTAGAATCGTAACGCACTTTCCATGAATGGTTTATTTTCCAGGCACGTACTTTTTTACACACTACTCGCACCACACCACCATCCACACCTCGGCTCTCACACTCACTCACTCCAATTCAATTCCAGGGGCGCAGCGCAACACGCACAAGGCACAACATAAAATAAACATCATAATCAAATCAACAGTAGCTAATCCAGTATTCCAGTCAGCGTCCGATTCAGTTACTTAGTACTGTTGTTAATCTTTTAAGCAATCAAGCATTCAAGTCAAGCTTCTGCATGTTGTTGGTAAGATCTTCTTATAAAAATATATAGGTAAACAAACTTAGTGTTGTTATTTATTAACTTTAATCAGCTGTTGTTGATAAAATGTAAAGTTTTATCAGTAGAACAGCTGAGCTGACCAAAAGAAAAGTATATTAATTTTTAATTTTAAAGTAATTTCACTATTACATTATTATTTCAATTAGCTAAACTTGCCTACTGTCAGCTGTCACATTAAATGAATTTTATCTTTGTGTAATTTTTAATTATTTATTTTATATCTTAGAAATAAACAGGTTGTAAATCCAACGTAATGGGAAACGCAAGTAGCAGTGGTACACGAGACAGACACAAGTCTGGAGATAGCGTCCATGGAAGCATTTCTCCTGGAGTCAAAGATGGTCAAGCTTTCACATTTGAAAAGCCATCTCCAGCACATAAGATTCTTCATCTTCAAGCTTCACATGAAGAAGATTCTGAACCATATTATACCAGAGGACCTCGAGATTCACTAGATCCTGATGTAAGTTATTTATTTTCCAAATAACATCTTTTATGTTTTATTTAATTACATTTAAATAGAAGGATGCAGAAGATTTTCGAACAGGACGTGTACGAGCTTCCACACTTTCTGAGGGTACAAAATATGGAACATTAAACCAATCTCAGCAGTCGAAAATACTTCCTACAGTTTTTAAATGGGATGGAGGTGGTCAGAATGTATTCATCAGTGGCAGCTTCTCGGACTGGAAAACTATTCCTATGGTGTGTTAGTAGAATAGTTTATAATGAAGAAAGAATGAACTCTGACATTAACATTTTAGGTTAAAAGTCATGGTGACTTTGTCACAATCGTGGATCTGCCTGAAGGAGAGCATCAGTATAAATTTTTTATTGATGGACAATGGAAGTTAAATCCAAGTGAGCCAATAGGCCAAAGTGAAATTGGTTCCAAGAACAACATTATCAGTGTTAAGAAGACTGATTTTGAAGTTTTTGATGCTTTGGATATGGACTCTATTACTTCGACTTCAAGTCAAACTAATAGTAAGTCATATAATGAATCTTAAAATTGCACAAGGTAATAAATTAATTATATCAATTTTGACAGAATATGGACAGGATGTTCCAGTTTATAAACCATGGGAAAAAACTCAGGGTCCTCCCATTCTTCCACCACATCTTCTTCAAGTTATCCTCAATAAGGATACTCCGCTTTCTGTAAGTTTTACATTTTAAATTTTAATATTAATTTTTATTATTCTTTTCTTAACATTTAGTGTGAGCCAACTCTACTACCTGAACCGAACCATGTGATGTTAAATCATTTATACGCTTTGTCAATTAAAGATGGAGTCATGGTTCTTAGTGCTACACATCGCTATAGAAAGAAGTACGTGACAACGCTCCTGTATAAACCAATCTAAACGTCATTATTTTAGAAAAAAACTTCAATTAGTTGTTTCCTGACTTCCATTTTAAATACCTATTTTCCAAGATCTGGTGACACTTTATGCCACTATCGACTATCCCGTTCGAAATTGACAACGATAGCGAAAGAATCTCGTTGTTTAAAAAACAAGTAGTTGCCCTTAGTAAAAAAAAAACTACTATAAGAGTACAACAAGCGTACCTATTCATATCGTCCAAAGAACCGATACGAAAGGTGCTTCTAATGTGCATGTTGTTAATTTCTATTTAAAAATAAATCAATTAAGTGATACACTTTACATGCAAATTTAATTTAAAACACTTGATGGACTGGGCGGAACTACGAATAACTATTTAACTGCGACTACTTAATTGTGAATGTCTTTTGTGACACTTTTCTAAACTGCTGTCGAATCAATACTTTTTTTCCGTTCAGGCGGTGTTGCAGTTGCGATAGTTTCAACATCACCCTCTTCATTAATAACTACAACTGAATTTCTTTTCATTTTGGAAAGTAGATGAGGTAATTTACTCTTTGATTTAGCTAGTAAACTTGGAGCATCCCCAGCAACATTTTCGTCATTGGACGCTTCTGATTCAACTATTGGAATATCCTCTGTAAAATTAAAATTAACTTCAATTTCACATAATTAAAACTAAACGAGCTATCAGATTTCCAAGCTACTTTATCACCTGCAAGCTTTAGACGTAATAAATTACGCCATATACGATGTCATCTATTTGGAAGCAAGCAAGCGAGTTATAAAAACGATGCATTATGCTAATTTAATCATGCTCATTGACAGTAATTTTTATTTACCTGGCAATTTTTTGGTACGGAAAGATGCGTTAGTGATAATGGATTTTTTGAATGTTGAAGGTTCTACTTGACAAGGAGTTTCTATAAAACATTTATGAATATGAAGTCACTGGATTTTAGCTTTGCAAAAATTCAATAATTGAAGACTTACCAGCGGATTTCATGTAATTTTCTACTGCGTTACAGACCAATATTGCATCAGCCCAAAGTTCATAGTTAGCTCTTTGACGAGCTTCTTCAAGTACTTGCTCACTCCGAACAGGCTCACCGTTGTAGCTAAATTGTCAAAACCAAAGTTAAATCCTTACGATTACTTATTAAAAAACTTACATGGAAAAATATACAGTTTGAACCATTTCAATTAACAGTTTTGAAGATAAAACTATTCGTGTGCTACACAAGTGTGTTCTATGAGGAGTTCCAGTATGGAAATTAAAACCTTGAGTAATTAACCTGGAAATTAAAAAAAAACAATATTCCAACAATATATAAGGAAAAATTAGTAAAAACGTTTACGTTACTTAGATATTGTTTTTAAATACGATGGTACAGGATGGTTTTGAAGATCTGGCAAGCGATGGTTGAAAATCCACCACAACTCTGTACAAAGGGGCAAGCGTTGAGGTGCTCGAACCCTTTCTTCAGTAAATACTAATCCGGGACGGCGAATAGTTTTGACGGTTCGGGCTGAAAGTCGATCCAACTCAGCTTCAGAGAGCCATGTGGTAGAGACACCACCAGGCTAGAATAGAATTAAACGTTAACAACACCATTTATGACAATGACTTCAGACTTTATTCTTACATCATGAAAAATAGATGGAAGGTTGATGTTTGGAATTCTTGTAGCTGCAGGAACTGGATCATCTACGGCACTGTTTTCGAGTTCTAGGATTCCGCGAAGTAAAGTTTCTAGTGCTATGCATTTCTAAAATTCAAACAAAATATTCAAAATAATCAGTTGTGTTGTGTCATTAGCTTACTTTTTGTGAATGTATTTGATTTAAGTAGACATAAATAAGTGAAGGAATGAATTGAACAGTAAATAGTTGAAGTTTCTTCTGTGCTGAAGTACGATAGAACTTGAACAATATGGCTATAATATCTTTATACAGCTAAAAAAACAAACATTTTGGAATGTTACAAAAACAATTCATCATGAATATCAAAGTTTACTTACTGATTTAAAGCGATCAGTTTCTTCAAGTACGTGAGTAATAGCTTGAAATAAATCTTCATTCACCAAAATAGAGACTCCAAATTTTAATACATTTTCCCTTTCAGTGTCCTTGACCTTATTCCATTCAACGATCCATTCGTTTACGATTTGGTCAGTCATTTTTATCCCAACGAACTAGTCACACACTGACACGACACTAGTTCGGACTGGACTGACCACCTAAACTAAATGACAATGACACACATTTTTTAAAAAAGTAATAAAAAAATTATAAAAACTAACTCACCTCCAACTCCAAATATTTTCAAGGATTTAGAAATTTAATCCATTATTGGAGGAGTCAGCTGCTTTGAGTTTGTTTACAATTTCGCGACACTTTTTTTTCTTTTCTCTTTATTTGGGAACTCACCCAATCAATCGCAAGCTTACACCTCCATATTTTGAAATATGGAAACTAAATCCATAATTTTTGATGAAAATTATTTGTTCATCTCAAAAAATTTTATTTAGTAGAACTAGTACTGTGAAATGAAACATGGAGTCTATTAACGCTTATTAATCACTACTAAATTAAAAAGTAGGACACAAAAATAAGAAAACCTTGAATAACCTAAAAACAAAGGGAAATCCATTATAAGTAATTTCTATTTTAGACAAAAAACCTATGGTCAATTATATTTAATTAACTTATTAAAATGTCCAAGGAAAACCAGTATGCTTCGGTAGACACAATAATTCGAGATGAGGTAACCTCCGCTTTGTTAGATTAGAAGGGCATACCTGTCCAAACACACTCCTCGTCATAGCCTGTGTTTCGTTTAACCGTTGAATGAGGGACGAAAATATCTCTTGGTTCAAAAGCAAAGTTTGATGGTATTAAGTCAGCTTTTGGAATTTTGCCCCACGTGTACATTTCAACTGGCCAATACTCATTTTCTAATGATTTTCGTGACTTCCTCATTAATCTAATAAAATACAAAATTAGCTAAGTTCTAGATTGGATTCGTCATATATTACTTCATTATTTCTTTCACGACTTCATTGTGAGAAGATGGACGTGTATCAGGTCCTCGGAGGATCAGATTCATGTGGTATCGAATGAGATTTATCTAAGTTATAAAAGGCAATTAAGTTAATTTAATATAAAATAATGTAAAAGTGTTTACCGCTTCAATATCTTGGTCATCAATTTCTGTATCAAAAACAATTTCCATGTCATGATCTGGGTATATTGCATTATTCTGATATTGTGGATCTGGATCAGGCCCCAGACCACAGAGTACTCCAGTGTAACGGAATTTATGTCCATCCAACCGAAGTTCTATCGTAGGTGCAAAAATCATGGAGAGTAAACCCATGAGACATGGAATAGCTGGCATCATAGTTGTATCCCTACAGAAAAAAAAAGATTTATGAACTAAAGTTTAATATATTGCATTAAAATTACCTTGCTGAAATTCTCTGACTGTTATCATGGATGCTAACAGCAGACGCTATTATCATTCTGGAAGTAGGGGCAGTTGGTTCATGATCCATAACAACCGAATTAACACTTCCATCATCAATGTTCACGGCATTTGAGCAGCTACTCTGACATAGTGACGAAAAGTCCAACTCCAACGGGCTGAAAGGTCCTTTCAACTCCACACGTTTCTAATCAAGAATCAAGAATAACGATAATGCTCAGAACTCAGAAATTACAATTTGCAGCATGTTAACTTACTTGTCCTTTTGGAGGTTCAATATATTCTATGTCCTTCATCTCTTCAATTTGTGCCCTATTTAGGGATGAAAGTTGTCTCTCGTCTCCTCGAATCAGATTGATTCTAGTTCGAGCGTCATGGTTAACTAACTAAAATATTCAACAAAATTATGGTATAACATTTCAGTGTAAATCATGAAGATTAAATCAGTTCATGAAAGTTATCTTTTGAACGAGAATTTTTTTGGTCCGTTCAAAAAAGCCGAAAAACATCTTCAAGAAAATCTTCTTACCTGGTTATCGGAAGCCTGTGAAACTACTATAAAAATAAATACAATGTTATAATTTTACTAAAGTATTCCGGTTATTAGTTAATTTACCCTTATCAGCAAAACCATTAATAAACAATCTTTCATTTAGATGAAATGGCGGTTCACCTTCTCGAGTTGTTACAAATACGTTTCCGTATATTACACTTTTGTAAACGCTGTGAATCTGAATATTGATTTAAGTCAATTTGTAAACACAACCATAAACTATTTAAACTTACTTCCATTTTCCTCATAAATTTGATTTCAGTAAGCATCCTCTTCAACTTAGAAATAGATTCGTCAGTCCAAACGGATCCAAGCAGAAGAGATGGTTTAATTCCACTCAGGCAACATTCTACAGCCTAATAAAATTAATCACTGGTAAACAATAACCCACAACAAACACAATATTGTACTAAACTCACCAGACAAGGAATTTCATGAATCTTTTTCCTTTTCATGTCGTCGCTAAATGCTCGGAGCTCCCAGTGTTTAATCCAAGCCGAGTTCCCATAATCAACGAAATATATCTAAAAAGCAAAACCTCGTCAAAAGCCAATAAAATCATCATAAAATTATGAGGAAAAATAATACCAGAGCCTCTGATGCGTCAACTGCTCGGATTCTTGCTCTATAATATTGCTTTTCAGTTCCATCACCAAATGGTGCTAAACAGAAGCAGCCAGGTCTCACATCTGTTCTCTCCATTTGTATCATTAATACTTTTCTTAACTTTTCATCTTCTTCATATTTTCGGATTTCGTTGGATATTTCATCTAGCTTACTTTGTTTTGAACAAAATACAATCCAAAATTGATTCGGACAGACAACCTGAAAGTAGAAAACAGAATTTAAGAATCACATAATAAAAGTAATAAGATTGTGAAATTTTACATGCGTAGCTGTGAAGTAAAATTGAGGATTTTGAACTCCAGGAAGTTGTGTCAGGGCAGGACACTTATTAAAAGTTCGACCAATTGCACGTCGTTTCCTTTCTTCTGCATTTAAATAAGATCTTTCGTCGTCTCTTGTGCTAGAAGAATAAAAGAGAATATTCACTAATAATATTAATTAGGCAATAGATTTAAACTTACAGTAAAACATAAATTTCAGCTCTGTCTCGTAATTTCCGAAGTTTTAATGCACGATAAACCCCTTTACTTATGCGTCCAATTTTGTCGCTGGCAGATTCGAAAGTAGCAAAAACTTTCTGTCCGTCGAACCCAATTATAGGCATGTCGTAACCCAAAGTTAACTTTTGTGCGATATGTTTAGCATATCTTTTAATAAAAGAAAAATATTACAAAATATAAAAAATTTTAACACGACTTACAGTGTTCCATTGTGTTCTTGTTGAAATCCCTTAAAATACACTGTAGAAAACAAATCATGGTCGTTAATTTCTTTACGTTTTTCTCTCAAATAATCATGATTGGGACGATGTCGATGGAAATAATTGGGATAAAATGCTCCAGCGATTGAAATCTAACAATAAAAAATATACTTTAACAGATGATGACAAAGTTAATAAATGTACCTTTAACATCATTCCTATTGTCTGTTCATTACTTCTGCCATCATTTAAACTGTAAGGGACTGGTTCGATTCCAAAATTTTTAATTCGTCTCTCTATGTCCTCTACCAATTTTTTTATTTCCCTGCATAAAAACAAAAATAGTAACAGTTAGAGAGGCGATGAAAACAGCGTTTACCTTAGTGCATTTAACTGCACAAAAGAAGCCCTTGACCAAGATTTTTCAGCTCTTTCTGTATTACTTTTGTCACCAAACTTTGTTGTCCATTCCTGTTTGAAAATTTCATTTTTTGAATGATTTTTACTGTATTACGCTTAACTTGTAATTGTAAACCAAAAATGCTTACCCTATACAAATGTAATATAGCAAAACAATCAGAGTAGCTCTTGCGTGCCCAATTTAATTTTGACATATAAGCCTTCAATCTTTGTTGAAGTGGAGAGTTGAATGGACTTTTCACACTTAAACCAGCAGCTAAATCAGGAAAAAAATTTAAAATTTGAAAATTGGTTAAAGTTTTTTTCATACCAATAATTATGCACTCTTTCATGACTCCAAAGGCGTGTCCCAACATTATTAACCGAGTACATTGGTGTGGTATAGGAAGTTGACACATAACTTTTCCCAAAAAAGTCATATCTCCGTCACAAGCATCATACAAGAGTGAACCATTAGAATTCGTGACATAAGTCTTCAATCCACCAACCTTCCAAACAGAAATTTTTAATTAAACTACTTGTAGATTAAGATTAAACAAAAACTTGAAGTCTTACTTCTTTTAAATTGACAACAGCTCTCTCAATCCCAGAAAGTGGAGGAGGATCCATCGATAGTGCAAGAATTTCTTTTGGACATCCCATTTCAAAATCCTTAACTCTTAAAATAGCACCTTCCAATCCTGCTCGTTTCATTTCAGGCATAGATTCAAATTCTAAATCCTACAATAAAAGTTTCAAATATTCAGCATACAATTCTCTAATCCAATGATAATGAAGATATTATTTTTTAACTAACATTTTCATAGAACACTTTTGGAATAAGTCGATAAACTTTTCCTGGTGCTACACGTCCTGTACGTCCTTTCCGTTGGGTACATTGACTAATCGAAGCCCAAACCATCTGAAGACAAGTAAAATTTGTTTTCAAATCAACTGTTAACGATTTCGTCAAACAAAAGTCAATCACTGTAATGATAAACACAACAGGATATAAGTTAAAATTGTATAACATATTTTCATCATATAGCACTTATGTTTTACCGTAAACGACATCCGAAACTGTAATCGAGCTTTCTGCAATATTAGTCGAAAGTATAATTTTACGAGTATTTCTTTCTGCTGGCTTAAAAGCTCTCGATTGCTCTTCAGATGTAATACTTGAATGCAATTCGATAACATTCCAATTGTAACTTTGATTTTCACGGCCCCTAAAATTTAAAAACTTTTAATAAAAACACCATTCAAAATAAATAATTTAAACATTTCAAATTACTTTCTCGAATTGTCTTCTTCTTCCAACTTTTTCTTCAGACTTAAAATTTCCAACATACCCGGAAGAAACACAAGTACTGATCCTCGATTTTCCTAAATATTAAACAAAAATCGATGATGAACAATCTTAACTTTTAAAAGTAATGAATATTTAATACCAATTTAAAATTTTGATAGTATTGTGGATTCATTCGAGGGTC
>JAQGCN010000348.1:0-24673 GCA_034699725.1 Friesea truncata
GGAAAAGCTTAAATATTTAAGAACTTAAATATTTAAGAACTTAACAGGTTCTTTCACATCTCGGGAAAAGGCTCATTGTTCATTCATTCAGTCAGTCCGTTTAGAAGAGCTTTGACAGAGTTGACGACGACGGACAGACTTTAGGACACACGTATAATTTAAAGACAAACATAAATGGCTTGGCTTTATCACCGTTTGATTCTGGATTTGATAAATTATATTACTCACCATTGTCCAGTACGAATATTTATTCAATAGCTTAACAAGCCCTGTGCCACAGGGTTTGTTAAGCTAGTCTAAGTAATTATAACGTGTTTTGCCGCAGCGCACTTCCCGGGCGCATCCCGCCACCTCCCCTAAACCTAGTTCTGTTTTTAAGTTTTTTTGAGGGAGATGAGAGAAATCCTGGTTTTTTTATAGCCATAGTTTTCCTATGCTGACCAACTTTCCACCGAGTATATTTATTAAGAATAACAACGAAAACATTAAAAATGGCCGGTACAGGAGGAAATTTACAGGAATTAAGGGATGAAGATTATTAAATTAATAGGGACTAAATATTCAGAATCTGATGGAATGACTATGGATTCTACTGGATTATTATTTTATGGTTTACTTGGAAATAATGGAATTTCCTATTGGAATTCATCATATAAATATTTAAATTATAAAATTGATGAAGTACTTTTAGTTCAAAATGATATTGATCTCCAATGGGTAAATGGATTTGGATTTGATAATAATGGTTATATTTATGCTACTACTAATAGAATGCAAAGATTTATTTCAAATAGTATTGATTTAACTGATGTTAATTTTAGAATTGTTAGAATTTATGTTGGTACTAAATCATATCAATATTCTGGAAGTGAAATATTAACAATTAAATTAGCTAAAAGTAATCTACCAAATTCAGGTTGTGAAATTCAATCATTCTTTACTATTTTTCCTGTCTTTTTAATTTTATTATTGGAATTAATAAATTAAAACTTAAAATACTAATCTTTTAATCAATTTCAGTGTACAGCAACTAATTTTGTTTAGGGAAAATAAAAGAATGTAAGCTCGTACAACCCATCCTTAGAGTCAAAATTTTGATGTTTTTGAAATTAATAGAATTAGATGAGTTAATTTATTAATTCATGAAAATTAATCCAATTCCTAATCTAAAATCTAAAATTATTTTTCTTCACCTGTCCAACCAAACCAATAATATCAAATGCATCAAATAAAAGCAATTACACGGAAAAAATAATTACGTATCGTCATTAAACCAATGAGAGCAAACAAAAACATTAACAAATTAATTATAGAAGTAATATTTTTAAACCAGTTTTGAAGATTGAATATTTTGACGAGCGTCAACACATTGTTTGGATTTCTTATGCTGATACAAAACACTGTTTGATGTAAAATCTACATCACATACTTCACATTTCCAATGTTTTTCCTTAATATGACGAGTATTTAGATGACTTTTCATGGAACCATTTTGAGTAAATGTTTTTGTACAAAGGGGGCATTTGTAGGGTCTCTCCCCAGTATGACTGCGAACATGACGATTTAAATGGCTCTTATGTCCAAATTCCTTCCCACAATCATCACATTTGTATTCCTTCAAATTGACATGGATCTTCATATGCACGTTTAAATTTCCTTTTGTCGTATAAAGATTTCCACATTTTGTACAATGGAATGGTTTAGTTGTGTGTTTGAGTCTAATGTGTTTGATTAATTGTTGTATATCTTCAATTTGTATTGGGTTCCATACATCTAAATCACAAAATCCACTTCCATATTTCACTCGCAAATTATTAATTAAATCCTCAACATCTTCAATTTTCAATAAAACACCAAAGTCATCCTTGTGAATACGCATATGCTTTTTCATATTACTACTGAATCTAAATTGTTTTCCACATTTTTCACATTTGAAAGGACTTTCAGTTGAATGTACTCCAATGGTGTGAGCTTTTAAATTACTCTTGGATGGTGCTGGATATTTGCAAATTGTGCACGTGAATTTACTTTCTTTTGTGTGGGTTACCATATGCTGCTTGAGTAACGAATTTGTTTTGAATTGTTTTGTGCATATTGTACAATTGATGAGTCCTTGTCCAGTATGATCCTTCAAATGTGTGTTTAAACTGGTTTTTGTTGTGAATTTTTTATTGCAGTATTTACATTGGAATGGTTTTTCTCCTGTGTGGATTTTTTCATGGCTCTTCAGAGTTTCACTTCGTTTAAATTCTTTATTACAAATATTGCATTGATATGGTCTCTCATTAATGTGTGTGGAAATGTGCTTGAACAATGTAACCTTTGTCTTAAATGATTTTTTACAGAAAGTACATGTAAATGGTCTCAAATCAGAATGGACGTATTTTAAATGCTGTTTCAGAATAGCCTTTGTTGTATACTTCTTTCCACACTTCTGGCATGAAATTTTGTGATTTTGATTCTGTTGATTTTGTGTGTTGTTAATTTCATTGGATTCAGAATCTGATTTTTTTGGCTGTTGATTTTGATTGGTTAGGTTTTACTTCTGAATTCTGAATCCATGTTTTATCTAAAAATAGAATAATAATATTTTAAGTTAATTGGGATTTAATTGAGTAATTGTATCTAATCTTACAGCCTCACTCAACAAATTCTTCAATTTTAAAAAAAATAAAACGAATGTGCGTAAAGTCATAATTCAACTGAAATGTCCATGTTTTTAATCTCTACAATCAAATCAAATCACCAAAACTTGAGGTGCATGCACGTGCAAGTTAAGAAAAAAAACGCAAGGAATATTTTGGCATCTTCGTTTCATTCATTCTCAGTCCGTTTAGAAGAGAGCTCTGGCAAAGTTGACGACGCGACGGCGCGACGGACAGACGCGGATGGCAGACGGGTGATAGTCAAGTGATAGAGAAAAACAACGAAGATAATTTTTAATTAATTTTTTACTATTTTTAATTTTTGACCTCTTTTAACAAATGAAATGAGCTTCTCATAAATATTAACTAATATGTTTAACCCATACTTAGAGTCAAAATTTTGATGTTTATGAAATTAATGGAATAGTTCATATTGTATTTCGTATCGAATATATAGAAATATTATTTTCAAAATAATATTTATCTAACTTTCTAACCAGGAATATTTTCTTAAAATTCTTTTGTAAAGTTTTTATTTTATCATAAGTCCAGTCAAAGGGTTAAAATTTTGATATTTTTGTAAAAAATGAAATTGCTTGTATAGTATTCCGTATCAGATAGATGAAAATATGGTATGAATCTTCTCAGAAGAGTATCTAACTTTCTAACCAGCGATATTTTCTTAAAATTCTTTTGTAAATTTTTTATTTTACTATCTTAGTCAAAGGGTTGAAATTTCGAAGTTGTTGATTTAAAATGAATTGCACATTTTATATTTGCTATCGTATACACAAAAATATGATATTTATATTTTCATAAGAGTATCATCTTACCTGCTACCAGGACAGAGTTTCTTAAAATCCCGTTATAAAGTTTTCATTTTCACCCAATCACAGTCAAAGGGTCAGATGTTTTTTAAATTAAAACGGAATTGCTCATTTATCTTTTCCATATCGGATATATGAAAACATGCTATGAATATTTTCTGAAGAGTCTTATCCTTATCTAACTTTCTAACCAGAGACAATTTCTTAAAATGTTTTGGTGTTTTTATACGAAAACAAGTTGCACATTTTATATTTTGTATCGTACACATGAAAAGATGACATTAATTATTTGAGACGAATTCAACTTGCTGTCAGGTCAGAACAGAATTTTCGATTTATTTTGGCTAATTAAATATGCTAACTTTGATTTGTGTACGGGTGACCGCTAGCTTTAAATTCAAAGCCTTCAGCAGTAAACACAAGGAAAAAAAAATTCTTTCGAAAGATGCTGTCTAACTTGAATTTTATTAAAGCAATGAAAATTATTTAAAATGTATTCCATTGTTGAAGGAAAAGTACGATAACTTTTATGCTCACTTTTATGAATACACTTGATTTTAAGCTTTAAATTATTAAAATAATTATGATTTGAGAGATGAGCTGACTTTGATTTGTAAAATTTATTCAGCAGTGACCGCTAACTTTAATTTCAAAACAAAAACAACAAAAAATTAATTTTGAAGAAGATATAACTTTAATTTGTATTTTATTTAACAAATTGAAATTCTTTAAAATGTATTACATTGTTGAAGAAAAAGTACGATAACTTTTATGCTCACTTTGATAAATACACTTGATTTTCAGATTTATTTATCCTTTAGAAAGTTAATATTTTCAAAAGAGTATTATCTGAGTGCTGTGAAGACAGAAGTTTCGAAATTTCTTTTATAAAGTTTTTAGGTTGTTAGTCTTATCCAATAATGGGTATAAATTTTGGTGTTTTTGTATTAAAACGAGCTGCAACTTTTGTATTTCCTATCCGATACATGAGAATATTATATAAATATTTTTCTTAACAGATACCAAATCATGTGTATCGTATGACAAGTGAGGTGTCAACAAGTAATAGATTAGTTAGTAATTATCAATTTATTAATTCATGAAAATTAATCTAATTTCTAATCTATAATTATTTTTCTTTACCCCTTTAACTAAACCAATAATATCAAATGCATCAAATAAGAAGGAATAACATTTAACGAAATAATAATTACTTATAGTCATTCAACCAATGAAAACAAAAAGTTAATTATTTTTAAACTAATTTTGAAGATTGAATATTTTTATGAGCTTGAACACACCGTTTGGATTTCTTATGTTGGTACAACCTACTGTTTGATATAAAATCTGCATCACATACTTCACATTTCCAATGTTTTTCCTTAATATGACGAACATTTAGATGAACTTTCGTGTAGCAACTTGTAGTAAATGTTTTAGGACAAAGTGGGCATTTGTAGTAGGGTCTCTCACCAGTATGAGTAAAAGTATGATAAATTAAACTTTTCTTATATTTAAATTCTTTCCCACATTCATCACATTTGTATTCCTTCAAATTGGCATGGATCTTCATATGCAAATCCAGATGAGCTTTTCTCCCATAGAGATTTCCACATTTTGTACAATGAAATGGTTTAGTTGTGTATTTGAGTTTAATGTGTTTGATTAATTGTGATATATCTTCAATTTGTATTGGTTTCCATACATCTGAATCGCAAGATCCAATTCCATATTTCACACGCAAATTATTCATTAAATCCTCAACATCTTCAATTTTCAGGAGAACTCCAAAGTCTCCCTTGTGAATACGCATATGATTCTTCAAACTCGTTTTCCATCTATATTGTTTTCCACATTCTTCACATTTGTAAGGGCTTTCATCTGAATGTACTCCAATGGTGTGTTTCTTTAATTCACTCTTGGATGGTGCTGGATATTTGCAAATTGTGCACATGAATTTGCTTTCTCTTGTGTGGGTTATCATATGGCTCTTAAGATGTGCATTGGTTTTGAATTGTTTGGTGCATTTTGTACATTTTATGAATCCTTGTCCAGTATGATCCTTCAAATGGTTGTTCAGTTCCTTTTTTGCTATGAATTTTTTAGTGCAGTATTTACATTGGAATGGTTTTTCTCCTGTGTGGATTCTGTTGTGGAACTTTAAATGTGCCTTTCGTTTGAAACTTTTATTACAAATATTGCATTGAAATGGTTTCTCATTGGTGTGTGTTAAAATGTGCTGGAACAATACGGCATTTGTCTTAAATGATTTTTTACAGAAAGTACATGGAAATGGTCTCAATTCCGAATGGACGTATTTTAAATGATGTTTCAGAATATGATTTGTTTTATACTTCTTTCCACACTTCCGGCATGAGAATATTTTGTGATTTTGATTCTGTTGATTTTGTGTGTTGTTAATTTCATTAGATTCAGAATCTGATTTTTTTTGTTGATTTTGATTGGTTTCTCTTCTGAATTTTGAATCCATTCTCCGTTTCATCTAAAAATAGAATAATAATTTAAATTTTATTGGGATTTAATTGAGTAATTGTTGTAATCTTACTTCTTACAACCTCACTCAACAAATTCTTCAATTTCAAAAAGGATGAAACGAATGTGTGTAAATCCAGAATTCAACTGAAATGTCCACGTTGAATTGAAATTGTATTGTTGATAGTTGACGCGCAATAAGTTAAGAAAAATGCGAATTTGAGGTGTCACAACGCAAACGCAAGAAATATTTTGCGATCGAATTGATCCCCCCTCATCACATCACATCACATCACCATCACTTCTCTTTCTTCGTTTCTTTCATTGTTCATTCAGTCCGCATAGTTGACGACACGACGACGGACAGACGCAGCCAGATGACAGAAGGCGGGTGATAGAGAAAAACAACAAAGATAATTTTTAATAATTTTTTACTATTTTTAATTTTTGACCTCTTGTTTTAACAAATGAGCTTCTTTACATTGTTTGACATGGAAGTTTTGAAGAGTATCATTGATAAATATCAAGAAGATCTCGAAGCTGAAGGTGAATCTATACTTCTTGATTTTAAACTTCATACTTTCGGAGACACATATCCATTTCCAACTGCTAATTCATGGGATTCAATTAAGACAAATCAAGAACTTCAACCATTCATCTTTTCTGAAATACTACAACTATCACAAATTCCTGATTTTTCTGATCTTATCAAAGAGGTAAACTTTTGACATAAATAATCATATGGGATAATATCACATAAACAAAATATGTTTGTTTAATTTTAGATTGGTGAACTTGAATATGGTTTTATTGAAACTGCTTTCGTAAGGATCAAATTCATAAATGGAGAAAGGGATCTTCTGACATATCCGGAATGTGGTATTTTACTAAAAGAGAAAGGATACCAGCATTTCAATAGACTTTTTACAAATGCCGAAAAATTTTGGTCAACTCCACAGTATCCGGAATTTTATAAAAACGGTGACATTTCAATGAATTCATTCAAGAATCTGGACACACTGGCTTACCCACCAAAAGTTGACACTTCAATGAACTCATTTAAGAATCTGGACAAGCTGGCTTGCCCACCAAAGGTTGACACTTCAGTTAATTTATTCAAGAATCTAGACAAGCTGGCTCACCCACTAAAACCTCACAACATTCAACGACCACCATCATTAAAACCAAAAGCATCACTTCAACTTTCTTCATCATATGGACAAGGACAACGTTTGCAATTGCCATTGCCATTGGAGTATCCTCTTTTTTGCTCAAGGTCAAAAAGTCATTATAAATTCATCAAAAATCATCATGAAGAGAAAGAAAATGGATTTTCTAATGAAGATGACGAAGACGTTATCGAAGAAGAAGAAGAAAGAAGAAGTTGGTAAACAAACAGTCATAAACTTGACCTCTTTCGTCAATACTAAAAAGTAATTTAATTAATTTAAGTTTTTGATTTTTACTTAATTACTTTTTGGTTTTTATAAAATTTTAAATCTTGGTTTCATTAATTTCATAAATTCATAAATAAAGCAAACGTTAACTTAAAATTTTTAAGTTTGTATTTCAGTTATTCTGTTTGCATTTAAAGATTCCTTAATATCTGTCATTTGACCTGATAAATTTCTTAGTATCATATCCAATTGATTTTGTAGACTGTCTAATCTCTGTTCTAATCTTCGCATATTAGCATCCTGACCAACATTAGCAACGATAGGAAACTGTTGACGAGTGACATGGGTTGATTCAGTAGGATGAACTTTTACAGTATGACGAGATGAATGACGAGCAGCAGCTACACGAAGTGAAGCTAATTTTAATTCTTTGGATACTCTCTTGTCCCTTGGATCATTTGGACGGAAATAGTAACACCAACTATATAACATATCATATATTTCTTATTTCATTCAATCGTCATCATAAAATTATAAATTTATGATGAGTTTTTTACTTGTATGAAGAAGGGACTAAAAGGGCACTGCGTTGAAGTATTAATCCAATTGAATTAGGTAGGATAGCTTGAAGTTTTTTTGAAAAAATAAATGATTCCAATCTTGAAATTAAAGCAGTCTGTCTAGAGAGTCTGTTTAGTTTGGCACCTTTTTGTAGACCCTGAATGTCACTAACTGCTAAACCCACAAGGAGATTCATCAATACAATCGTCTAAAATATATTAAGTCAAACATTAAATTCAATTGTCCATAATAATAAAATAATAATCCTTACAACAATGACAACAAAAGCAGCATGAAGAATGTGAGCTGTAATTGGATAGAGCAATGGTTCTTCTGGATCGTAAAATAATTCTTCATAATCAACTGAAAATAATTCATTCAATTTAATATATTTTTAAGGATTAAGTTGTGATTTTCATACCTTCACCCACCATCATCGTCAAAACTATTAAAAAATATAAGAAGTTTAAACTTAGAATTTTCATTGTAATGTATGTTACCTTTAAGAATGGCTAATGGGATTGAAAAGTATGCAGGTTCCTAAATATTTTCAAATTAATATTGAAAACTTTGATTGAATTTATAGTAATAACATACCCCTGGGAATATTACACAGAAAGCAAGTGCGAAGGCAATAAGTAAACAGGCATAACCCAGGATAACCAATCCAAAATTTTGTGCAACCTATTTTTAAAAAATAGTTTTATAATAAATTTTCATTGAATTGTTTATTGTATTGTTTATACTTTTCCAAGCATTTGAACATAAAGTCCAAGCGCAGGAAATCTTCCAACTTGAAGTAACATAAGACCCCATCCAATCCAAATTCCAAACTAAATATTATAAAAATTATTATTAAATTAATTAATAATATTTAAATATGCTTACAGCAGCAGCAGGATATTGCCATTTCTGTCTCTCAGGATATGGCCAACCCTGTGGCCATGCAGCAATAAGGACACTTGCTATTAGCAACCATTGTCCCCAATTTTCACTGCTCATCACATAGGATATTGGGGCTTGTAAGAATTGAAAAACTTCTTTAACTGACATGGATGCTGTAAATACAAGGAGGAGACACCAAGTGACTGTTAACCAGGATTCAGTGCTGTGACATTGGAACTGGTACTGAAGAATCTCTGAGAAAATAATTCATTCAGTTTTAAGGTTGTATAAGTTAGTTTATAGTTGATGAATGTTAGAATTTTAAAAAATCACAGCAAAGGAACTATAGGTAAAATATTTATTGTTAGTTTAAAAACAAACCTTCTCGTGTTAGTTCACTCTCATATTCAGATTCCTCAGTTCCAGTATTTTCTTCATTGTTATTTTTAGTAAGTAAGGTTCGAGTAGTAGGGACTATAAAATTCCGTAATCCAAAATCAGGTTCATCATTCTTATTACCTGCACGTTTTTGATCTGATGAATTTCCACGAGATTTCTTACGTTTTGGCTTTGTTGTTGGATTAAAACTAAAAATACTAAAATGCGAAGGTGCATTCCTACGAATTCTTTGACGTATTACATCCCCTCCTCCTCCTCCATTTTGGGATTGATTTCGATTGCTGTCATAAAGTTCTTTTCCGAAATTCTTAATATTTGGAATTGTAATATTGGTACTATCACTTGCTAAAGCTTTTGCTGGACATTTGATTAAATATACATCAACGACGTATACTGTGTAGAGTAATACCAGTGCTATCTGAAATTTACAACAAAATATTGTCAAGGAATGCTTGAGTCGAATCAACTTTTGCAAAATCCTGTCAATTTCTTAACACGTCTAACCCTTATAAATAATTTCTATGAAATATTATTAATATGTTGATTTTTTACTTGGAAAAGTAACGATGCCCAGAAAAATTTTCTAACACGTTGCCATTTAAGTGTAAGAAATGCTTCACTCAATGGATGTGAAAGTATTTTCTTATTTCCTGCTGCAAGTACGCATGTCAAGAAATCTGTTTCCTTCCGTGGTTTTTGATAGTATGTTCTTTCAGGTAATTTTGAATTACCTCGAAATATTCGTTCTGAATTTGGTACAACAGCACTTTAAAATTTACAAAAAATATTTTAATATGCCTCATGTTTTGACACAAACTTGTCGTATTACCGAAAATCAAGTTTAATTTCACAATCAGGATCTCCAGGTTCATGATCATGAATAGTTACAGCAGCATCTAATCTTTCAACAAGAAATCTCATGACATCTGGAATCTTGCGTACTAACAAAGTTAAAGCAGTTGTTCCAGCCTTTGTTCTAAAAAGAAAATTAAACACGTGGAAAAAGTTGGATTTGTAGCATAATATTCTAATAATCATAAATAAAAATTCATTGGCCCGGATTCAGTTTGGCACAAACAAGATTTTTATAAAAGATAAAAAAAATTAGGTTGATTTTTTGTCTTACTTGATTGTAACGTCTGCACCATTTTTTAATAGGATGGACACACATTGTGATGTCTCATTTACAGCAGCTATAAGAAATAAGACCAAGAAGAAGGGTGACAGATTAATTAACCCTAAAAATAACAATGCTGTGTCATACCAAGATGAAGGGGTGTATAACCAAAATTATCCTGAGCATTTATTTCTGCTGATGTTTCTAAAAGTACTCGAAGACATTCAGCAGCACGAGATCCTAATTCAAACAATATTTTAAATATGTCATCTCATTATTAATCAAACCATACCTCGATTTATAGCACAATGAAGTGGTGTTCGACCATCTCTGTCACGAGCGTTTGGATTTGATCCACCATCTAACAGGATACTCGTAGATTCTGCGTCAATATTTGCAGCAACGTGGAGTGGTGTATGACCTTGTCAATAAAGAATGAATTACGATGTGTAAAAATAATAAAAACGTTGAAAATTGAATTGAAAGATAAATTAGTTCAAGAAAAACTTAAATGAAATTGTTTTTCTTACCCCTTGCATCTTGTGCTTCACATGAAGCACCAGCTTTTAATAAAATTTTAATACATGCTGAATTTCCTTCTTCTGCTGCAATGTGCAATGGTGTTGATCGACTAGTACCCTTAAATTATGATAAAATTCTTTGAAAATTGAATTTGAATTTTGCTATTTTCTTACAAAGCATAATCCATGATCTGCTCCATAATCCAGCAATAACTGAAGACAAGCAGGGTCACCCGTTGAAGCTAAAAAAAGTTTAAAAAAGTTGATTCATTTTGTAAAATTATAATATTTTTTATTCCAAAGCGGAATAAATAATTTTGTTTTTATTTACCAGCAATATGTAGTGGATTTTCGCTAAAAATGATTGGTGGATTTTGTTTAGCTCCAGCATCTAATAATCTTTTAACAATTTCATAAGAGCCTGCTTGTACTGCCCAGTGAAGAGGTGCTATAAATAAAATAAAATCAATTTGGCACAATATCAAAATTCAACACTAAAATATCGATAAATCATTTGGGATTTGAAGTGTGAAGTGATGAATAAGATACCCAAATCATTACCTCAAATCCAAGGAGGAAAGCAGCTTGTTGTAAACATTTCCGTTTAATGATTGACAAGCATTTAATTTCTTTTTAACTTACTTTTTCCAAGTTCGAAACCCGCATTAACGTTGGCACCCGCCTCCAGTAAAATTTCAACGGAAGCTAAAGAACCCGAAGCAGCCGCACATGCTAAAGGTGTTGCCTTTTCAAATGTATCGCAAGGATCAACTTCAGCTCCTATGTAAGGAATATACAATATTTCAATCTTAAAAATTCTTCAAAAGAAGAACAGATTGTTTACCTCTTCTCATTAAAAGATCAACAACGCCAGCATGTCCACAAGCAGATGCAAGATGTAGAGCAGTTCTAAAATAACAAAATTGTAACAAAAAGGATGACATGAAACAGCAGCAGGAGTCCTTACCTTCCTTTTCCATCTCTTGCATTGATAATTTCAGGATTATTTTCAGATTGGTTAAGAAGTTCTTCAAGTGATCCAACTTGACCTGACCATGCTGCTTCTAAAACTGAAGTAATTGATGGACTTAATTCACGAAAACTTCCAAGTACACTTTCTTCACTCCATACACCATACGATGCAAAAAAGAGACTTTGTTTCCTTCTTCCATTATTTTGATCTGGTGATCCTAACATTGATGAAGGATTTTGAGAATTATCACGCTCACCCTATAAATTTAATCAATTAATGTTAATTTTTAAGGATAAAAGGACAAGAAAATTTTAAATGCGAAGGATCCGTTACATTATGCAAACACACGTAATAAATTCAGTAGAAAAAAACACAAAACAATGACGAATTATTGCATGCTCCTTAACACTCATCTTTCATTTTTATAACAACGTAAGAATAATAATAAACCCTTCCAACCAGGGGAGAAACAAAGTAGCGAAAGCAACCGTGATTGACCCGTCCGTCCGTCGTTAATGCTTTTTAGGCATCCTTAAACAGAACACAGACGACTAAAAAGCTAAATTTTCATCCCCGCTTAAGGCTTGTACTTAATGTGCCATTTGACCCCTCGTTAAACTGGAAGGATAGGTCATGGGTGGCTGAAAATCGCTAGCGTTGTTACTTATGACCTAACCTATACTCCTGTGAAAACAGATTCCGAAAATGTGGAATGGTTACCGAGAAAAATTGTTTACAGACAGACGGACAGACGGACAGACGGACGGACAGACAGACGGACGGACAGACAGCAGGATCACATAAAGTAGCTTTCGCTACTTAATAATGGAAGGAGGATTCCGGAACTACCTTAACCTTTTCTTTGCGTAAGAACAAAAATTAGATTAATTACAACATGATTCAACAATTTGGGCAAAAAAGCATAAATCTTAGGTTTGCTAAGTTAAATTTTCAACATTACTTCGTAAAACATTAGGAAACGATTAGTAATTTGTAAAAATGAATTATAAAATTGTACCTCACTATCACTAGATATACTACAATTAAGTCCAGTGATTGGACTGCTGTGTCTCCGAAGATGATGAAGAGCCACTGGTCGTATCTGCTTTGGGGACATTGTCATTTGATCATCAGTTTCAGTCTCGTTTTCATCAGTTTCAGCAATTGGAAGTGTTAAGCGACCACTTCGTCTTCCACCTGTATTTCTTCCACGATGCTTCCATCGATTTCTAATCATAATATTTATAAATGAATACGACTTTTGATTTTTATGAGTCTTTATTGCCTTACTTGTAATTCAAAGGTTCACTACTTTGTTGTTTTAAGGAAGAAGGGACCTTATTGGTTTCATTAACTTCGTAAATTTTAGATTCTTGTGAATTAATTGGAATACTATGTCCATCCAGCGTTGTTTCGTTATTAGTACTATCGTCGTGTATGGAGTGTGCGTGATTAAATCTTATTTTGTCACGGATCCACCGAGCTCTCCTCTGAGTTCCACCACCAGCACTTTGACCAGTATTTCCAGTACTTCTTGTTTTTAATAATCCACCACCTTTGCTACTGCTTTCTTCACTTTTAGGTGTGACACGATTGTTTGGTTCAGAAAGCGTAGCTCTTAGTTTTTCCTTAAATGTTTCTACACTGTTTAACATTATTGAATATTTCAAATGGATAAATTGATGTTTAGGATTAAAATAATACACGCAAATCTACCTCAACCTTCAAAAAACTTGTTTCTTGGGGATGATGATGATGTTTGGTGGTGCAATATAAAATCTTTCTTGGAATTTTTAGTATAAATGAATTAAATTCAACATCAACACTGACACAGATGAAGGATTTTATGTACTGACTTACTTGGTGAGTAAACACTTTTTTACAACAAAATATTATATTTTTTTGTGCTTATTTGCGAATTCACTTCACACGACAGAAAAACAGTAAGAAAGGCTGTAATTAACAGCAACAATCACCTCATCCATTTGATCTTCTGTGATTAAAGAAGTGTGTGTCTAATAATAATGATGCGATGATAGTTTACTTTGGTTTTATTAAAATTAAGAAAGCACTTCACTGAAAATTTTTGTAGTATTTTACATGCTAATTGCAATTTACAGGAAAATTATTCACATCTTTGATAAACTCACCAACAACGCTGCGTGTGTCTATTGATGAAATGATCTTTAACCAAACCACAAAAAAAGGATTTGGGTGTGTTGAACTAAACAATAAGTAATTAATATTCAATCAAATTCATTTCCTAAAATAAATTAATTCCTATTGTCTTTTCATCTCCACTACCAAGAAGAATATTTAAAAGATTGGAAGAAGAAATCATCATCTTCTACTTTAACTTTGAATGAACTCTTTTTTGTTACTGAAAGTAAAATTTGCAAGAGATCAACAAGGGATTTTCTAAATAAATAAAACTTAAGGACGGATCTGTGTGTAGGTTTCTTAGAAACTAAAAACCTATTTTCAAACACTAAGAAAAATTCGGCATAAACCACCACACATCTGGTTTGGATCCTTCCGAAATTCCAAAGTGCAAGATTAAGATTCGGAAGATGCGAAATTGAGATTATGCGATGGATGACCAACAACATATAAACAATCCATGAGAATTATTTAATTTTACTAAAAATTCATCTTTGTTAGTTTAATTTACTAAGTTTATTTAATGAATTTGTAAAAAAATAAAATATTGAATTTTGATTGGTTGATTTTTGTTCGTGTGAAAATGTGTATAAAAGTGTATTTAAAGCGTCATCTTGGAGGAAGGCGGAGCCAAACTACACGTGTTTAAACAGGAACCAAATCAAAATTCAAATGAAAAGAGGTTTGTCTCGCGTGGATTTTTGTAAACAAAAATTAACAATTGATTATCTTTATATTTAACGACAAACTTAAGAATTTATCATCCTTCAATCAACTTTTTTAATCAGAAACACCTATTCTCCAGTCAATCATTAACAAGGTAAAGTATAGTTTTTAAAGCTTTTGTTTAAAATAAAAAGGAGTGGACTCAGTAGAAAGAAAGAATAGAATTTGATTCATAATGCTTTACCAACCACCGAGACCGAACCGACCGGCTTCCTTATTTTAATGCTATTATAAATGTAATTAACTTAGTTGCTTAGACACCGATGAAATATTTATTTGCTCATTTCGTTCGTAAGCAAATGATAAATCATTTGCTTTTCGAATTAGAAATCTTCTAATTCGATTTGATTTCCTTTAGGTCAAAAGAATCAACGTCACCCGACACCTCTTTTGAAGTGAGGTACACCCACTTTTCAGAGACTGAATTATTTATTACCAAGAACCTGTGCTGTAATTACTAAAAATGGGAAATTCATTTGCAAAGAGTGCAAAATGTGACAGTGGTCGTCAGAATACTGCTGTATGCCCTCCAACCATGGCACCTCCTCCTCCTTGTCCACCACCACCAACCACAACTCCAGAATCCAAATGTCAAGATGGAAATTCACCAATTCTCCCACCTGTATCAAACAACCCTGGAACAATGGATGAGTTCCATAAACGTTGTAAAGGTTAGCATTTTTTTATATTATGAAAACATAAAGGAGATTTAATAATTGTATTTGTTTAGAAATTCTTCCTATGCCCATCGAAGGCCTCAAAATCGTCATTAATAAATCTTTAAGTCAACAATTTCAAGTTTCTCATAATCTTACCATGAGTTCTATTCAACCCAGTGGATATCGTTATGGTTCTACTTATGTTGGACCCATGGTATGTAAAATCATTATATTATCATAATTTTAGTTAAACCATTAATTAATTTAGCTATCACCTACTGAACCTTCGTCTCTCTGGATTGGTGATATTGATCCTAGTGGAAATTTAAACGCTCAAGGATTCTACCATCTCTCAAATGCCTTAAAATTCAAATGGGCAGCACAGGTAACACATAACTTAAAATGATAAATAGAAACCATTATCTCTGTCATTTACTAGATTATGAGCAAAAAGTATCAAGGGCTACAGACTTCATTAGATTTTAAAGGAGATTCCTTTACTATTACTGGTAGTGTAGTTAATCCTAGTATTGCAACGGAGTCAGGTAAAATTCAATTCAACCCAATCAATTACAAGAAGTCATACTAAATAACATTTTTATTGATAGGAATTGGAGTAATTCAATATTTGCAAGCAATTAATCCAAGAGTTGCTTTGGGAGGAGAAGTCATGTATCAGAAATCACAAGCAATTCCAGAAGGCTCAATGACACTTTTCACTGCATCTGCACGATACAATGGTAACCAAATACAAAATACGACACATAAAAAATTGCTCTTTAACTTACTATTTTTATATTTAAGATCCATTAATGTGCATAAGTGGATTCTTGGGCCAAGCTGGTGCTGGATTCTACGCCTACAGAAAAATTAATGATGAGCTTCAAATCGGAATTGAAATTGAACGAATCCAACAACAGTTCTCAGCATCCATTGGGTATCAATACGATGTACCAAAAGCTAATTTCACAATGAAAGGTACAATTAAATTCATCCAATCAAAGGATAAGATATTTATAATAATTTGTTATGTTTAGCTATGATTGATAACAATTGGACAGTTACTGGAATGTTTGAGAAGAGACTCCTGCCAATGCCATGTGTTTTTGCACTTTGTGGTTCAATTAACCACATTAAAAATCAATTTCGAATGGGATGTCAGGTCAATATAGAACTCTAAAAGTCACGTAAATTAATTCATAAATTAATCCACCAATCCCAGTCAAATCAATTCAAAAGTTATAAAATTGCAACTACGATTTCTTAAAAACAAACAAATTCCTTTTTCTTTTCTTTATATTTCAATAATACTCTTTAAATTCATAAATCATGATTTTTTAAACAAAAAAAAGACTCCCTGAAAAATAGTCGTCCTCATTTCATATTGTTGTGACTGCATTTAGTTTTTTTGAATTTATTAATAATAATTTCTAGTTTAAGAAAAAAGTTGTTATAAAAAAGAATAATTAGTTATATATTAAATTGAAAGAATCTAATAATTATCTTAGATGATGAGACCATATAAAAATAGATTATGAAGATACTTTGTACTTATCTCTATTATGATGATGTTTCTTATCAGATTTATGTGAATGTGAACGATGAACATTTCCAGACGATCTTTGTTTATGAACATTTTTATCCTTTTGTGGTTTATTGCTCAATAATGGATGAATATCTAAAGAAAAGAAATCAGAATCATCATGAGTTTTTGTTAAATTATTATTTTTAATGTCTTTTACCAGTAATAGGTTCTCCATCGAGACTTATTTCATGGACTTTAGCCTTTTTTCTTCTTGGTGGTGTTGCAGAATTTTCTTTTGAATAATCACTACTTGAATAGTGTCTTTTACGATGGTGATGTGAATCATCATGTGATGAAGCTGTATAGAAATCTTGAGGTTGAGCCCATGATTCATCTGTTTCTTCAACTTCTGGAGCGATTGGAAGAAATAATAGGGCATTTGGATCCTCTTCTTCTTCATCAGAACTACAAAATGCAGGGATTGGTTCAACTCTGCATACATCAATCTAAAAATTTACAAAATTTATACAGGAATTGATGACAGATAAAATTAATTCTTACTTCCAAATCGTCAACGTCTCGATTATGTTGATTAGCAACAATTTTATCTTCATCTTCGTCATCAAATTCAGACTCCCTCTCCTCGTATTCAACATTTTCATCAAGTTCTTTAAAATCAGGAGCAAAGGCTGACCAGTTCTCAACTTGATTTTGGGACCATACCGATACTACACCAGAACTTATAGAACAGGCAATCGGTCGGACAGGGTGCCACTGTAATTAAAAAGTATATTTAATTTTTATCAAGCATTCAAAATTAGAGAAGAGTTACAACAACTTACAACAACATCAAGCAAAAGTTCTCCTTTGGTTCCATTTAAAATTTTAACAAGGTTTCCATTATTCTTCTCCCAGACGTAAAGTGCGTGCTGACGAGATGAACCAGCACAAATGTATTCACCGTCACCAGAAAACGTACATTTTTTCCACATTGTTCTAAACATAAGAATTATTCGTATTTACAAATAGTTTATATCATGTAGTCAAAAAATTACTTGTTCACTAAATCTTGTAGTTTTTGGATAGGTTCAGGCTCTCCTTCAATTCCACATGCTAATACTTCTGTAGAATTGTATACTCGTATTATTCGATCTGCTGAATTTACTAGAAACCAACTATTACAAAAGAAAATACATCAATAATATTTTCAAAGAATGATTCAAACAAAACATTGCTTACTCTCCATGTTTTGAGAATTCAATACTTTTGATAGCTGTAGTACTGAGTGCACCCTGCGAGACACGAAAACTGGCTACAAGCTCTGCATCCGATGCTCTATGAACTGTAATTTTTCCCTTTGAGTTTCCAGTGAAGACATGCAAACCTCTTCGATCAAAACATGATGAAATTATTGTATCTGTCTATTTATAAACAAAGATACAAGTTTTGTTTAATTCAATACCGTAATAATAACTTACTTCATCGTCTAATGGAATAACACGCCGAGTTCCATCTGTTCCAACCACCATTGTCGCATGACGCATTGGACACACCAAGAAATTGTCCAATCTACGAGGATTGTATTGAATCTATATGAAAAATTAAGTAATGTTTCAGTTGGTTACAGCATAAAACAAAAAACTGAAGTAATATTTTCTAACCCGTAAAATGGGCGAAGGAAATCTGAACCTGAAATCATTATCACCAGATGCAACATCAATTATGCAAGCTGTATTGTCAGTTGAAGCTGTGAGCAACTTTCTACCATTTCTTGACCAACTGTTAAGAGAAATTAAAAAATGTTAAAATCAATTTATTTTTTAAGTGTAATGGAATTACCTAACAGAGCATACAGGATGAACATGAGTTGTGATGACTTTTGATATACCTCTTGTCATAAAATCCCAAATTACTACACGTCCATCGTTGCATCCAACTGCAAGGAGTGTACCATATTTGTTAAATGCAGCTGTAATCGCCAGAGAAATGCAATCAAGAACTCCATCAGCTTCTTCTGGATAGTTTTGTCCAAATGATTCTAAAAACAAAACAAAAAACACCAATCAAATTTGAGGTTAAGAGATTATTCATAATCAAATCATTAACAAAACAAAATGTTTGACATTTAATTAAATCACTTCAACTACTACTTCTGTCTGTTTACCTAAAAGTTCCAAATTCATTTCAACGGATGTCACGTCCAATTAGTCAGTCAAAGCGTTTGTGAATCACTGAATAATGAAGAGGAGAGGAACAACACAAAAATGATAATATTTTTTTGAAGAATTGTAAAGTATATATTTAAAAACCGCGCTGTATAAAAGAATTTTACGATACAGGAGAATAATAAAATCAAAATAAATGACCTTCTATTAACGTGTTGTTGCGGCCTGATGGTTTAGGGGTATAATACTCGCTTAGGGTGCGAGTGGTCCCGGGTTCGAATCCCGGTCAGGCCCGCTTATTTTTTGTAGTTTATGATTTTAAGATCATTTAATTGGCAATTGGTTAGATTTAAATTATTTCAAACGTATTTTCTTGGAGAGCATTCTCCTCAGTTTCAAGCAATCCTTAAAAAAAGAAATCAGCATTCCATTTTTTAACGTTTAATTAATTAGTATATAAGATGATGTAAAGTGTTTGCTAAATTAATTAAATAACATTAATTTATTAAATTTAATTAATGTTAAAGATTTTGTTAGTGGTTAATAAATATCTTTCAAGTTAAACCTGGTATGTTGCGTTTCCGTAGTGTAGTGGTTATCACATCTGTCTAACACACAGAAGGTCCTGAGTTCGAAACTCAGCGGAAACAGATTTCTTTTTGCATTTTGTTAAATTAATTAATTTTTATTTTAATGATCATTAATAAAATTAACTTACGACAGATAGCAAAATCCAACTGTAAAAAATATTTAAAAATTCAATTCTTGCTATATTCATTTAATATTTCAATGTGTAATTCAACATTGCATTTTTCTAAAAATTGTAATTATAAAAAAAAAATTTGATTTTGAAAAATTATAAATGCACCATTTCTAAAGCTTAAAATCATCCTGGCTGCAATAATGTTTTGTTGTTTGTAGCAATACATAAACTTTATTTTTTGTTTACAAACAAGAACTTAACACAGCACAGCATCCATTTTAATTTATTTTCTGAGTTTTGGTTTTCTGCAATACATATTCTTAACAAAGCTGACAGGAAAGGTGTACCGATATAAATAATAATGACATCGACATCACCTAATTCGCTTCCTGTCCCTTCATTTAAGCCTCACACTAAAAGTTTTGGATACGACGATGATAATGATGAGGACCTCTCAGATCCTAATATCTCCATCCGACATTCATCTTCTCATCATAGCTTTTACAAGTTCCCTTCCTTCAAACACCACGACCACCCTTCTCTGCCAGATAGCGATGATGATGAAGTATTTGCTTCAAATTCGCTTCAAGATGAAGACAAACCAATAGAAGGAGAAGGTGCTTCGCTTCCAATTCCGATTTCCACTCCTCGTTCTTTGTCTCAGCATGATTTCGGTGAATCCAGTTCGCCTTTGGACGATTCCACCAAAGCTAAAGATTCAGCGCAGAATAAAAAACGCCATCATCATCACGATAAAAAATCTCTACAACCTGGTCTCTTCTTTCTTATTTCGCGACAAGTGAATCTATGCTATGGACCATACATGCAGTATGGAATTATGGATTATCGTACAGAGAGATTCCAAGGACTCAGAAGTAAAATCAGTCATGTGGCTAAAAAAACAGTGAATAAATATTTATATTTTCAGTTGCTCTTGAAAAAGTTGGGGGACAAGTTGTCCTGGATCCATCATATCATTACAACGAAGTACGAGTTTGGCATTTGGAACGTATGATTTTCAGTTGCAAAATAACTGAACTCTTTCACGGTGGAGATGGTGAATTGGATCCACTTTGTAAAAAAGCAGAGCTAGCTTTAGAAGCATCCATTCATCGTGCATATGCTAATCTCAAATTCCGCTATAAACTTGATCCCTGTCTCTTGGACGTTTGTCCATGTTTTCCTGAACATCATTCCAATGATTCCTTGGCTCAAAAACTTTGTCATCTAACTCGTCCTGAACATAAAACTGATGATGAAGATGAAAATCTTAAAGTAATCATTCCAAGGACTCCTAGTGATTCTTCTTCAAAAGATGATTGTTGCGATGAAATTCCTAAAAATGGATAGATAAAACTTCTTAAACATTCCTAAAAATTAAAAATCATTCAAAATTAATAAACTAAAAGTCAATACATTTTTTATAATGAAGAACCTTTGCTGTTTATTTTCCACAGTCAGACACTGTACTGTTGATAAATTCGAGAAGAACAAAAGGAAGAGGCAAAACAATAACGTAAGGTAATCTTTAAAAATCTCTGTCGAAATCACGATTTTGAGGAATGCTGTTTTTTAACTATCAACAATAATATAATTACAATAATTAAAATTTAAAATATTGCGTCTTAAAATTCTTGAGCAATTCATTAAGTAGATAAAAATTAAACTAATGCATATTAGATTTCTAATATTAGGAAGTAAGTTAGTAATTTTTAAACGAGAGATCCAGTATTTAAGAAGAAGACGAAGAGAAAGAATATTAGAAATTAATCATGGTTGGGATGAATCGCTATTGTCAATCAATAAATCATTTCCATCGTTGCTACTTTCATCAATCTCATCGCTTGAATCTAAATCAATTACAATTTTAATGGTAAAAATTCCTTGAGATTTTAGTGTTGTTTACATACCATGACCTAAGCCATTAGAATCATCTACTTCATCCAACTGACCAGAACCAACGGATGCTAAATTATCCGACCAATATTTGAGAGCTGGTTTTGAGCTATGACCTTTCAATTTCTTAACCTGTGGTTAAAATAAAATATTTCATTAGAATTAACAACAGAGTGACTATAATTCATGATTTACTTTTTGAGTAGTTGATGCATCAGGATTTGAAGCATCAAGCATTGGTTGAAGGATTCGTCTCCTTGCATTTATAAACCAATTATTCACTTGTAAAAGTGTAAGATTAGTTTGGCCTGCTATTTGTCGCTTTTCATCTTCAGTTGGATAAGGATGCTAAAAAACAAAATAATGGCATATAAGAACTTATTTCTTTTGGAAGTTAAAAAAAATTATTCTTAATTATTAAAATCAATCATAGAGAAGATTAGCTATTGGTACTCTCATAAGAATTCAAGGACCAGAATGTCATTATAATCATTTCAATACAAGAAAAATATAAGGAAATAAAAATGGATCTTACGACAATATGTTGGAAGAGCCATGATCTCATAATTGAAGTTGCATGTTTCGGAAGTACACCACGTTTCGGTTTCTTCCTTCCTAAATAATCCTCTTCCTCATCTCCAGAACTTGGACTTTGAGGTGCTAAAATTAATGATTGTTGAAGAAAGAATAAGATATATAAATATTATTATTTGTTTAATTACTCTGGACGAAAGTATCTTGTATAGAAGCAGGTGGACAAATATTGGCACCGATTTGTGAGAGGGGTGTCCCACCATGTACAATAGGAAGTGTAGAATTGGAAGTAGATGAGGATGATGTTGAATTATGATGGGATTGTTGAAGATGATTATTATCATCAGGAGATGATGAAGACGGTGGAAGAGATCCAGATTGACTTAGAGATTGTTGGTATGGGTGTATCATTTGACTCTGTACGTGGAAGATTCCATTCGGAGGTGACACAGAAGGATCTCCGTTTGATGAATAGGAATGATGTGGACTATTACTATGAGAACTCAAATGTCCACTTCCATTATTGTTGTTACCGAGGAGTCCATTGTCATAGTAGTCAGAACGGAGGAGATTTTCACTTTGCATTTTACCTTTGAGACATGTTATGTAACGATTACAAAAATCTTTACAAAGTTCTTGAACTTTATCCATTTCTAAAAGATGAATACGTAGTACTTGAATTGCTTTTATCATCTAAAATAAATAAGATTAAATTATTTAATATAGGATTATTTAAATTGTTAAAGTGTATACCAGTCCATCAATTTCAGGATCGTTTACTAGAAATGGTTTCTTGTCTCTTTCTTGATGTTGGACAAAGGCCTGTATCAAACATTGTATAAGTTTAGTTAGCTTAATGTATTACATAATAATTTTAATTAAAAATGCTTACTTCTAAATCTTGATGAAAACTATCAGAAATTGGTGAATCTGCCGTAGTTTGAGTAGCCATTTCACATTTTTCAAAGAGGAGAGCCAATAGTGGAAAAAGTGGATGTTTGTATACTGATCTTTTATCTGCTTCAAATTGAGCTTGATCTGGATAAGATGTATCGTGGGGTATGATCGGTTGAGTAGATTCTGTGATTGGAGAATGATCAAATGATCCTGGTGTAACCATTATTCCTCTTCCTAATATTTCAATTTTTTCTTTCATATCGAAAATTTGTAATTATTGTTCATAATTTCTCAAATCAAGTCAATCTCCAGCAATCTACAAAATTAAAATTAAATTATACTCATTTTCTGTTTTTATAATACATCATACGTATGCGACGAAGAGGAGGACATGAAATGAAAGTAAGGAAACTTAATTAAATTTTTCCTTATGCTCTATCTAAAAGATGAGAATATTAAATTTAAAGAGAAAGTTAAAAGTTTTTAATTTTTTTTGGAGAATTATTATTCTAAATTTTATAAAAGAGGATAGTATAATGTTGGATTTTTGTGTCTGTTGAAATTGGAGGAAAGGGAGTAATAAGTAAACAATAGAAAATACTACTACAGAAAGGGATCTTGAAATTCTTGTACTTTCTCTTCACTTTCCCTCACTATTTCTCCTTTCTTACCCTACGGACCCATTTCCCTACTCATACTTTCACTTCAATATTAAAATCACAACAAAACATCAACGCAAAATTTAATCCTTCATTCTTTCCTACTATTTTTCAACCAATTAAATTTAGTTACGTGATTTTAAAAAATTTTAATTTAAAAATTAAAAATATTTAAATTTCTTTCACTTTCTTCAAAATTTTCTACCTTAATTTCCCATCATTTATTTGAATTAAAAGAAAATGAACGATTGATATTTTAAATTCTGTTCGTTTTTTATTTCCGTGAGTGTAATTTCATGGAATTAGAAGCAAAAAAGAACTGATCTTATACATTAGGTAATATTGAAAGAAAGAAAGCAGAGAAGAAAAGGGGAGATGTTTTCTCTTTTGTCTTTTCGTTGGTGGACTTTTAAAACGTGATCAATACCTTAAATGGATCCTCTTTAAGTCAGGAATCCTTTCACTACTTTCACAACAGAATTACACAAAATATTATTTTTAAGTATTATTTCCCTTCAAAACACACACAAAAGTATAAATAATCTAATTTACATTAAAACAACTCATTTAGAAATATTATATTCTAATATAATCCTCTTATAACTTCTAAACTTATTAAATAAAATACAAAAACTGAAGCCAAAGAAAATTTAAATACTTTCACATAAAGACGAAACCCTTTGAATGTAGAATTTTTAGATAAAAAAAATCAAAGTTTTTCCTCATCGTACTACACTACAACTACTCGTAGTGATGGGTGACAATTGACAACTTTGTATGAGGTTATTTTGTATGCGACAGAGGAAGAAAATAGGAATACTTGCTGACATTCCCGTTTTCTTTTTCTAGAATGAGGAGAAGGAAGAGGAAAAGATAGACAGATCTTTTTGAGATGGAGAAGAATTTGATAGTTTTCTTTTTTTATTCTTTC
>JAQGCN010000349.1:0-24650 GCA_034699725.1 Friesea truncata
GGAATAAAGATGGTTTATAATCCTCATCATCACTACAAAATCTTCTCTTCTTCTCCATTGTTCTTTTTTTGGTGATCTGTAAAAGTTGAGTCTGTGATCCAGAGATGGATTTGAGTAGTTTAGTTTGTTTTTCCATGATTTTAAGAGAGATGTGGTTGGTGATGCTGTGGAGGAACAGAGAAGATGAGTGAATGAAATGAAATGTAAAAAAAGGAAGTTTAGTTTTAGTTTTTTTATTGGTTTAGTTTATGAGTACTTAAATGTGGATAAGAGTAAAAGTAAAGTAAATGGTGAGATGCTGTGGGGACAAACAGGGAAATTAAAGACAAGAGATCATCATTAATTGACATTCTCTTACCATTTTAATACTTTCTTTCACAACCTGTTTATCACACATATTAACGTCCTCACGTAATCAATTTTCACAGCTACTGGGCAATAAAATTACATTTTTATATACAATTTTTCTCTTTTGAATCTCTACATTTTTATTATTTCAATTTTAAACTTACAACACACATCATTAAATTACTTCATAAAATAATTAGTCTGTCAATACATCCATTATTTTTATTTTAGTTTTTATTTACTTTCTCTTCTTTCTTTTTCTAATTTAAAAGTGAAAGTATTTATATTGAATGTTTGTTAAGTGTTTGTTTTTTGATTTAGTGTTTTATTGTATAAGTTGTTTTGGATTCTTTTGTATGAGTGTAGGTGGTGTTACAATTCGTTAAAGGTTAAAAATTATTTTTGGTTTTCGGAGTTTTGTTGAACCCGGAGAAACCGAGGAGAAAGTTTTCCTTTTTTTTTGTATTATTGAAGTTGCGGAAGTTGATGGTCAGAGTTAGGTTTTGTTACGTTGAAATTTTCTCTAGTGTTTTTGAGACTGTTTTTGAAAAAGGGCGAGGATTGGTCGTGATCCAGGGAAAAGAGGATTTGGATTGGATGGTAAACTCACACTTATGATTCCTAAGCTAAGATCTTTTCTTGAGGAAGAGAAGGAAAAGGGAAAGGGTGTATGATGAGATCCACGTAAACGGGAGTCAAGTGCCGCATTAGAACTCGCTCAGAGAACATTTCTAAAAGGACTCCTCTCTACAAAGAATACAATCTTCTTCTCTTCATACACTTTGTATATTACTATTATTATTCGTATTCTTACAATCAAATCAAATATATCATCATTATTACAACTTACAACAAATCTCTTCCTTATTTAATCAAGGTGAATATTTATTAATCAATCCTCCTACTTTTTTATTTTTGTTTGTATTTTTTGTACTTTGAATTTGTTAAGTTATTATTCATTTCGTAACTCTTTTTATTGAGAAGAAGTCAGCTGGCTTGAGATTTTTGCACGAGTGATCAATTTAATCTACAAGGATTTATTTTTTTTAATTTGTGTTGTTATGCTTCAGTGTCGTTTTAGTTTTTTATTATTTTAATTTCAAATTAACTGTTTCTCATTCGAAGATTAAATAAGTAGACATTATTGTTTTGGAATGTTGTAATTATTTGAGGTAAGCAAAGTGTTTTCCATTTTGGTAATTAAATAATATGCTTAATTTTAAGAAATTTTTATTAATTGCATAATAATTATTATGACTAACATTTTGAACATAACGTAGCTTACTAAATTTAAAATATGATGGTAATTTAATAACGAAGATATTAATAATATTATAGTTTATTTGAAATGGTTATGATTTCCTGTCTGTTATTTAACTACAAAAGTTTATTTGTTTATAATTAGTTGAGGAGGTTAAAGTTTAATGTATGGATTTTGTATTATGTAGTGGAGCATAATCAGCATTTTGTTTATTTTTTATTGTTATTTTGGTTGAATGTAATCCATTAAATTAATCCAAATTACTACTTTTACTTTTTCATAACTGGACACTAAAACATAAAATAAATCCAACTTAATCATTTATTTTATTTTTATTTTTTAATCCATGGCTCCACTGTCATAATTTTAATAAATAATATCCATTAACTTAAAAGAAAAGACCCGATGGAACCACAATTAATACCAAAATAGCCAAGCCCACCCAAGTTACATTTAATTGTACCCAAGTACAATTAAATGTATGGGTATTATGTGATTATGACTGGTTGGATGGATAGATAGTGGATTAATAATGGAAATTTATTATTGTGCAGAAAGTAATTTTCTATTGTTTATGAATAATTAATAATGGTATTAAATGTGGTTTTAATGGGGGATTTTGGAAAATGTAGACAACACTTACACATAATAGAATGGAATTTAATGCTCCTCCTCCTTTTAAACAATTACAGTATAATAATAATTAACCAAAGAGCCGATAAAGACATTCATTAAATTATTTTTAATTGTTTTAATTTCAATTATTCACATAACAAATCTAAAGTAAGCGACAATCATTGGACGTCATCCTATTCATTTCTTTCATAATTTAACACTTTCATTATTAATAAATTTATTATTATTTTCCTTTTGTATTAGTGAGTGATTCGTTTATAAATTTAATTGTTTAATATTTAAAAGAGTAATTTTTAATTTAAAGGTTAAAATATTTGGTGATGAATTCAAAATTTATGGAAGGGATGCTTCCAAAATACGGTCAAGGAGAAAGTTCTTCAGTTGCTGCAGCAGCCAATGCTGCTGGTAATTATTCATCAATTGCTGCAGCTGCTGCTCGATTGTATCCCTATGCTTCCATGAGTCAACAGAGTCCATTTGCAGCTGCTGCTGCTGCTGCAATTTCTGCTTCTGGTGGGATTGGTTTTGGAAATCATCTTGGAGGAGGTGATGGCATGAATATGAGTACTTGTAGTAGCATGGTAGAAAAAAGATATTCAGGTGGTCCAGTTGCTGATTCTATGGTCAACTATGCAAACTTAGCTGCTGCAAATGCTGCTGCTGGACATCAGAGTTCAATGGCTGCTGGAATTGCTGCTGCTGCCCAATTTTATCATCAGGCGGCTGTTGCTGCTTCGGGTGGGGATCATCTTGGAACAGGATGTAGTCAGGGGGGTCAAGGGATGCCAGATATACCAAGGTATATTTTATTATTTGATATATTTATTATGATAAATATAGTATATATAATAAAATATTAAATATAAAATATGTATTAGGTATCCATGGATGTCACTTACAGGTAATACATATTTAAATTAATTTATTCTTTGGATTGGTTGGATTAAATACGAGTGTGTTTTTTATGAAGTATTATTAATTATAAATATTAATTAGGAATTAGATTTATAGAATATGTTATTAAGTTTAGAAGGTGGAATGACCAGGGGATTAATATAATATTATTTAAGAATTTTAAAAGGGTGAGGTTGCATCCATCTGAAAAAAGGAAGACTAAAACTCGTTTTCATTATTAAATGTTCATTGAATGATTTTTAGGATTGATATTAAGTGAGTTTGTCTGAAAGAAACATAAGGTGAGTCTTTGTCCTCAATTTATGGAGAGTTTTTTCTCTCTTTTAAAAGGATTGACATGGTATTTGAATTTCCTCTTTTCTTTCTCATCTACAATTCTTCCAGTCGAGTGTCAAAATGTCATCTTGATTTATTATTCTTCCTTTGGATTTTTTATTCATTAACCTCCACCTTAAATATAAAATAAAGACATTAGAATATTTTTATAGTATTATTAATTTATAGTTTAACAAATTAAAATTTTGTAAATGAATAATGAAGAAAAAGGGATGGGGGATGGGGAATGAATGAACGGAGAATGGCGTGTGAACTTGTTCTTAAAAACATTAAATTTTGCCATAAGCGTCATCGTTAGAGTTAATGATAAGAATCAAAAACATTTTTAATGTTACGATTTTAAATGTAATTTTCTACACACACCTTTACTATTTTCTCATTGGTTAATACAAAATATCCATCTGTGTCTCATTTATTCCTTATGTATGTAATTCATATTTTCATTTAAAATTTTACTCTTAATTTTAGACGTATGGTTATAGTTTTTGGTAATTTGTTTCTTTTGAATTAATTGAAGCGAAGAAATAAGGAATGGATGTAATATTATTTTGAACATATGTTTTTTTTGAGTGTAATTTAAGAATATTCCTCCCTAAAAATCATAGATCCGTGAAACTTCAAAAGAGAAGTCTAATTTTGGTAATACTTTGTCGGTAGATGAGTGGATGGATGTTGTAAGGAAGTAAGAAGAGAGGAGGTTAGTTATTTCATTTGGTTTAGTTTTTATAATGAGAAAAGTAAAATACGAAAAGAGAGAAATTTATGAGTGTGAAACTTTAACTTTCTCTTTTTTGACTGGACCCACCCATCATCTGATCTATCCTGGCCTCTCTTTTGAAATTGAGATGAGGATGAGAGCGTAAGAGGGTTAAGACCTTGTGGGTAAGAAAATGAAGTTTATCTCCCTTGTCTCGGATCTTTTATTATCTCTCATCATTGTTTTATGACTCCCTGTCACTATCATATCATCCTCAAATGGTCAACTTTAAGATTCTCTCAAACACTAAAATACTTTTACTCTTTCTATACTTTTCACTGATTTCATTCTCTCACTTTCATTTATTTAATTCTCTCTTAACATCATTCTCATTATTACAAACACCACTCATCATATTCACACACAATAATAATTTTTTTTAGTTCAATTCTGAGCAAGTTTTTAAATTTAAGCTACTTGAATTGTGATTTTATATAATGAATATTTTAAATAAAAATCTGAACGGTATTATACTTATATTTTTTTAATTTAAGTTAGAATGAGTGATGATATTTTATAATTTTAGAGTAATAAATAATGAAATAAGAGAAAAGAGGAGAATGAGGAAATGATGTTTTTAGTGGTGTGGTAGAAGATTAAAGGAAGGGAAAAGAACATAATGATTTCAAAGAAGGTAATCGGAAATTAGGTCAACAGAATATGGTCAACGGTAAAAAACGTCAAAAGAGGAAGGTCAACGGAAAAATAGTCAACGAGCTAGTTAAGGTCAACAGGAAAAAAAGTCAAACCAATTCTAAAAATATAATTTTTAACCTTAAGAAAATAGAAAGCATGTTTTAGCGTCAGTTCCATTTTATCTCTTGTCATAGTAAGCAAGATGAGTAATTTCGAGAAAATTTTAACACAAAAAGGTAAAAAAGCGATAAAATGGAATTCATTTGTTTATACATGTAATAGCACCCGCACGCAATACAACACAATATTTTCGATGTTCCAATCGGATACAAAATATACAAAGTTAAATGCTGTCCTCTTCGCAATTGTAAAAAAAATATTATGACACTGATAGAATTAGAATGGAGTATCTGAAAAAAGTTGCCTATTAACCTGATTGTTACGGCAAAGCGTTCAGAAGCCGTCAAGCGAAAAGCTGATGAAATGGAAACACAACCATTGTAATTTAGATTAAAATAAATGTTTTGACCAATCACAATGTTGACCAGTTTTCCTCGTTGACCTTTGTGGCGTTTGACCACTTTCTTTTGGCCTTTTTTCCGTTTGACCACAGTTCCGTTGACTTAATTTCCTACATTCTTCAAAGAAAGTAAGTTTGAAATGAAAGTTTGTTTAAATGAGTTTTACTCTTATAAGGAATCCACTTTGTTTTTTTGGATGTGAGCCATTTTCTTTTTCCTGAATTCTACAATTTGATTCTCCAAAGAGTCCTCTTCATCTCTAATCTAGTAGTGGACTTAAGTGTATGGGATTCGGATATATTTTAGAAAACGAGTATTTTCTATCTAATATTTTTTAGAATTAGAAATTGAAAGTAGTAAGGATTAGAAAAAAGGATAGGAGAAAGAGGATCATTTGGAGTTAATGGAGTTTGCAAAGCGTAATTTATGCGACAGAAATGTCCCATTAAGTCACACTGTTCCTTCCTTCCATACCAATTTAAAGAAAATGACCCAAACTCCACCTCCTTTCTCTCTTTACTTTAATCCCAAGATCAACCAATGAGAACTCTCCATTTATATTCCTAAAAGTATCTACTCAGGGATGAGTAGATACTGTAGAGTTTGGATTAACTTTGGTAGATGTGGAGAAAGTAAATGAAGGTGGTAGAGACTCTATAGTTACCAATTTCCGGAAATGAGCCACAACAGATGGGACATTTTATGCAAATTCCTACCATAATCTAATATTATTTACATTTATGAGGGAAAGGGAATATACTATAACAAAATTGGATATTAGAAGAGGTGCTGGAATTATTTTTTCAAAACACACACACAAACAGATGTTTCATTTCAACCAATTAAATCTCATCATTTATAACTCTTTCATTACTTTTCGTAAAAAAAGCAAGATATTTTTCTTTTGTTGAGAGTAATTCACATAATATTTTTTGTATGTATAAATTGTATAAGTTGGTGGGGGGATTGATAAGAAAAGAAAAAAAGTAAAGAGATAGGGCACGTATACTACCTGGGAAAAGAGATTTAAAGTGAAGTGATACGATTCAAGGAGTGAAGAGGACCGTAAAAGTAAGAGAAAGGAGACACAGAGGGAAAATGAGAAAATAACCTTAAGTTACCATTCTTACGGAAATGAAAAACATTCACAAAATTCAACAATTCAAAAAGAAAAAAGACTTTCACTTTTCTTTCTCTTTCATTCATTCTCTATTCTTTAACTTTTAAGGATGTTTTTTTGTAATTCTGAATGTGTTGAGACATTCTTCTAATCGATAATTTTGTAGACGTTATTTTGAAAGTGTTTGTCCTTTTTTTGTTAAAACTTTGTTATAAGATGTTTTCCTTGTTTTTTGAGATGAAAGTAAAGGAAAGAAAGAAGAGAGCATTAGACCCAACGGAGAGATACTCAACCCAAGAGACCAATTCAAACACATGAGATTAGCCCCTCAAATTCTAAAAGAAAAGAGAAAATTCTCACTTTCTCCTACACTTTTCATCAGTTTCAGTTTCCTATCGATTCCCATTCTCCTCATCCTTCCTTCTTTTTTTTCTTAGCACATGCTCATTACAAACTTATTCACTCATCATCATTTCTCTTTTGTTTTTTTTTTATTCATTTTTACATTTAATCACTACATTCATTATTTTATTTCAATATCCAGATTAAGTTAATCCCACACAGTATTTTAAAAATATAAAAATTCTTTCTAAACTTCTTTAGTAAGGAGTTTATTTTTTGAAGTGTGTTTTATTATGGTTTATCTCTGAATCCCTGATTGTGAAAGTTCACTTTCACTTGCCCTGGATTCTTATTCTTAGGAGTTATTTTTTTTAGAAAGTGAATTTCCTTAGGGTTAGGATTTTGTTAGAGAAAGTAAGAGAAGAAGAGTAGAGAGTTTTAAAGTATATATTCTAGTATAATGTTATGGTATGGAATGGATCCTTGAAAAGTGGTATTTCTCATGCATACTAAAGGGTCCTATTATTATAAAAGATAAGTCCCATTTCCTCCACAAACATTTGGAATGGTCCTTCTCTTCGTCTTTATGTTTAATATCATCCTCTTTCTCCTTCCAGTTGAAAACTACCATCTACCCCCATACTCATACTCATATCCATAAACATATATTACTCAACTCTACTCTTATAAAATGAAATTAGCTCCTTCTCTCTTCTTCTTCTTCTTCTTCTTCTTCCTTACTTTCTCCACGACTAACATTATTCCATCTCTTACGACCAAACTCACTTTTTTAACGAAATACCACCATTTCAAACAAACTTCAATTACCCACTTTATACAAAGTGGAGTCTCTCATTAAAATGAACCTCAGAGAGTAATTTATAATTCTGAATAGGATACCTTAGAAAAGGGATAGGAATTGGATTATTTTAATCCATTGGAATTTTATATTATATTAATTTGTATCGAAAGAAAGTAGTGAAAGTGTATTTTTATTTTTTGTACCTATATATTTTGGTATATAAGTTGAAGAGAAGAAGGAGAGGAGAAAGGAAGGATGAGGGAGAAGAGAAAGTAGAGAAAGGTAATTTTAGTTTTTTGAAAGACGAGGGGAATGGGGTAATTTTGTAGAGGAGAATGTTGGAGTTTTGTAATTAAGGGACGCTTAAAGTTTTATTCATGGAAGGAGAATGGGGGTTTGAATGAGTCTAATATTCTTCATTTTGAGGAGAGAGAAAGGAGAAAACTTTACAAAAAACTTTCTCTTAAAAACTAAAATGGAAGCATGTCTTCCCCTCGTTGAGTTGAGCTTCTCATAAGAAGATGAAAAGAAAAAGACAAAAAAAGAAAGGGAAAAGTTAGGATATTCCCAAAGGTAAAGTTTTTATACAAAATTTATTATTAGAAACCCAGGAGTTAAAATTTCATATCAAAAGGATTAAATTCACATTCTTACCATACCATAACTATCTTTTCTTTTTATATTAAAAATCACTACAAAAAAAATACAATATTTACATAATTATTTTGATCCTTTGATATTATAATTTAAAATAAATTTAGAAATAATAAAATATTATAATAATGATGATAAGGAAGGGGTGTATATGTTGGATAAAGTGAAGTGAGTGGAATCATTTATTAAATGAAATAAATTATTATAAAGAGCGATGAAGATGTCGACCGCAGAAGTTTCAAGATTCAAAATTCCCTTTAGTAAAATATCTTTTATTGTTTTTCTGACTTTGCCGAATTTCGTAAAGGGGGGATGATGGTGATGGGGAAGAAGAAGGAAGGTTAAAGTTTTCTATGATTAGAGGGAAAAGTTTGGAGTTGAAATTTTTAGGAAAGTTATGATAACGACTATGGTTCCTGTTAGGAGTTGAATGGTTTCTTAGATCTCGTAATTTATTACAAATCCTACCCACAGTTTCCCATTACAAAAAAAAACGATGTCTAAGACTATGGTATTTTATTCTTAAGCCTCTAATTTACGCCCTCCTTATTTCAAATCATTGTCGGCTTAACGAAAAAAAATCCATTCTAGTCAAGTCACTGAGTCGGAAGCAGAAATTTTGAAGATGAAGGGATGAAGGGGGGTGGGTATGGGTTTAAGCTTAGTTACTCACTTTATCTGATTTATGACTTAATTCTTGACGGTGAATAAAATGGATTCCAAGAATCCAATCCAAAGGAGAGGAAAGGAAAGGAATAAGAAGTCCCATCACATAGGCTAGGCACGATCTCACTCAATTTGACTTATTCTGATTAGTATCTTTTATAATTTTGTATTTAATAACTTTTATAAAGTTCATATAATAATCTCGAGTATAAAAGATTTTTATATGATAAGGGGAAAATGATTTATAATCTTGTTTAACGAGATTTTAATTTTGAGTTTGTATTCTGTAATCGTATGGTATTATTATTTTAATTGTGTAATTCAAAATGTAAATTATCCTGTAATTCCTTATAGTTTACTCCATAATTTTTTTCTTAAGGAGGAATTTGGCATTTATCCAAACATTTTTTTCTAAAAATGGTAAATTGAAAATGTAAAAATTTAAGGTATTTTTCAATCTGAAGGGGATTTTCTTTTGTTTTTAGGAATTGTATATTTTGTTTTGTTTGGATGCAGAACGTGTTAAAATCAAAGAAAGGAAGGGTTGGTTTTGGTATGAAATTGAGACATGTGTGGATTTTATGTTTAGGAATTGGATTGAAAGGGAGAGTAGAAGAAAACAATAAAAACATTTTGGTCTTATGATAAAGTTGTCGTTTGTATGGATGTTATGTTCCATGGAAAAGTCAATCCTGGAGACAAAGTGGTGGATTTTTTCCCATGGGAATCATATCTGTTGAGATTCTTCCTGGAAAAAGGAAAGATCTAAATCTGATTTTTTTTTCTTTTGTCTTTTACTAAAAGAAATGTGAATCCTGCCAAAAACCAAAGTTCCAATTTTGAATCCTTTGATTAATCTGAAGGATTTGAGATTTTGCTTTTGTTTTTATAAATTGTATATAAAGAGAAAGAGAGAGAGGAGAGAGTAAAAAGGAATAAAGTTTAGGTGGGTATAATAATAAATGTAGTCATTTGAGAGTAGAAGGACGTGCCAGCTCGGAAAAGTAATTCCCATAAGGAATATATTGGACATCACGAACATTCCAAAAGTGGAAGACGCAGACGGAAACTCCTGAAAGAACTTGGAAATGGGAAATATTTTATTTTTATTTTACTTTCGATTTCTACCATTTCTTCCAGTTCCAAATGTTTCACGACCTCCGCCATTTCCTTCTTTTCGATATCTCAGAAACGGAAGAGAAAACTCTCCCAAAAGACTCGTAACACTTGATCGAGTGCAAAGAATTTAAATTGCCACTTTCAGATTTCTTTTTTCGTTTTCTAAAATCGATTTTTTTTTAACTTTAAAAAAAACTAAATTAAATTTAAAAACATAAGGATACTATATTTACTTATTCTTATGTGAAGTAATTTATGTTTTGATATTAATTTTATGATAGGGATTATTTTATTTGAAATGAGAAATTGGTTTACATTGTATAATTATTTTAATGGTTGTGTGAACAAAACATAAAAATCTCAAGATCACGAGCCTTATTTATTTTATTTTTTTGAAAATAGTGAAAATCCCGTTATAATATTAAAGAAAGAAAGAAGGAGGGGTGGTATGGAATGGAATGGCTGAGGTTAATCCCAATTCTTTACCCGTGGTTCTCAGTATGGATCCACCATTACTTTTTGAATCGTAACTGTCTGAGAAGTGGATGTTATAATGGTGTATAGTGTTGGGGAGAGGAGGGAATGCTTCTGAACAGGCTAAGACTTTGTCCTTAATTTATGTGACAAGGGAAATGGGGTACTTGGGTCCCATGGGGTCCTTCTCCTTGCTTAGTTCAAAAGGTAAAAACTTGGGGCGGGTGTGTCCTTTCTTATAACATACAATTTCAAAATATCATCCTCAAAATATCGTCATTCTCTTTAATCAAAATCAAAATTAAATTTTTATACACTCACATTATTTATGTATTGATTCCGTTTGGAAAACAATATTTATTTTTTATACTTTTAACCATATATTTAATTAGATAGGTGGGTCAGTCGTAATGTTTAGTATTTTATTATTAGATAAATAGGTCTATGATATTTTGTATTTGGGTTTTCATGTTTTTCCCTTAATCCCCGGGATCTCACCTTAGAAGACCATAAACGACGTAAATTCATGTAAGATTTGAGAAATAAATTAGATGTAATGGCTTCATAGAATCTAAGAATAACTTATTTTTGAAATGGTAGATTTTAGAATTTATTTTGAAATTTTAGGGTTATGACTTGTCATGAGGGAGACCGCCGGCTGTGGAATACAACCAACATCTTTCCTTTTCTCTCTCTTTTAAAATTAAATTAAATTAAATACAATCCATACTCAACTGACTCATCTTCCACCCTCTTTTCTCTCTATTTTAGATTACAAGGATCATAAAAACAAAATTTAATTCAATTTATCCTCTGATTTTTACATTCAACACTTTTATAAATTTTCACTTTTGAGTGAGTCTATGATTAATTTTCATCCTTCCCCTCCTTCATCTCCTCTCTTCTTCTTCCTTTCTTTCCTTTTTCATTGAGAAAACTTTAAAGATAAAAGGGTAGTCAATTCTCAATTGGGTATTGTTTCCATATGAGTAATTCACAGTAAAGGATAATAAAATACAATATCAAAAATGGGAACTTGGGTTGAGTTTATGATTAAATCTTTCAATTTTAAACTAAACAAAAAAGTTAACAATTTAAGTTTGAGTAGAATCCCATTTGAATTATAATTATTTTTTATATATTTTATTTGCATTCAACTAGTTATTAGTTTGTACGTTAAAAATGTATAAATTGGGAATAAACCAATGGTGATTTATATTTTATTAGAAATAGAAAATAATAGAATTTTATCTGTGACTGTGAGTCTGAATTTTTGTATTTATTGAATGTGATGTTGGTTTGATATTATTGGTTGGGATTTGTATGTGAACGTGAGTTTTTTCTTATGTCATCTGGCCTTTTTCTTTCCTTTTTGGTGAAAATATTGAGAGAAAGAAAGAAAAAGGGGATATTTCTTTTTGGTATGGCCAATGTAACCTGCCATTATTCTTCCTCTTTTCTACGTAAACTTTAACTTTTATGTTCCATGAAAAAAAGAAGGAGTTTCCGTCTTTCGTCTTTCATTTCTACCCGCATTTCGCATTGTGTTCAAAGGACCAGAAAAAAACTTTTGAATCGTTTAAATAGCCAAAGCACACGTTCCGGATGAGTTAACAACTTTTACAAAAACTCAAATAAACTTTAAATCTTGTAAAATAACATACTAAACATATCATACAGATACAGGAGGTTTCTTTTTGGGTTTTTAAACAACATTATAAATCAATTCAATATTTATTATTTAATATCTTTTGGTTGAAACAAAGAAGGAATTGAATTGAATTTGATCAAAATTCAATAAAATTCCATTCTCTTTCTTAAAACATGTTGTGTGGATTCCTTATTTGGTAATTTTAAGGTGGAGTTTTTGTAATTTAAAAAGTCACACCTTATTTTTAATTTTTCTCTTTAAAATATAATTTCACACCTTTCAACTCTTAAAATTACAATAAAATATTATTATATTTTTTCATATTCTGATTGGTTGAATTGGATTCGTTTCTTAAGAAAAGAAATAAATCTTGTGTAGGGTTGTCACTTTAAGAATTTTGAGAATAATGGTTAAGTTTTTTTTCTTTTGAGATTGGAATTTCTTTATATATTTTCTGTATAGTGAATGGAATGGGAGTTTTTTTTTTGTATTTTGAATCGTAAGAATGAGATTATTCGATTATGTAGAAGTCAATAATTCAGTCGTAAGAGTGAGGGGGAATGTATCTGTTGTGGCTTATGGTTGACATTATTTGTAGATTAGGATGACACTACGAGAAACTAGGAGTTTCTTTTTCATATCATTAGTCACATTGTTCATGTTCTGGAGGAGTTAAATAGGATTTATCAGGTGAAGTCTTTATGAGCCCATATTCATGAATTATATTTTAAATAGATACACACATTTCCAACCAAACCCTTTCTTTTCTACTTTATCTTTTTTAAATAAATTTAAATATTAATTATAAAATTTTAGATTTGGATTGTTGGACAACTGGTCCAAATGGGTGTCCTCGTCGTAGAGGTCGACAAACTTATACTCGTTTTCAAACTCTGGAACTTGAAAAAGAATTTCATTTTAATCATTATCTCACTCGTCGTCGCAGAATTGAAATTGCTCATGCTCTCTGTCTCACTGAACGTCAAATTAAAATTTGGTTTCAAGTAAAAAAAATTAAATATTTATAAATTAATTGAGTAAATTTAAATAATTTTCTTCTTCTAAAATTTAGAATCGTCGTATGAAATTAAAAAAAGAATTACGTGCAGTTAAAGAAATAAATGAGCAAGCTCGACGTGAGCGTGAAGAGCATTCAAATGATAAGAATAATAAAAATAATATTAATTCAGATTCAGATAAAAATCGAAATCGAGGAGATCGAAATGAAAGAGAAAGAAGTGGTGGAGGTGGTGAGAGAATTGTTGATAATGGAGATAAAAATAAGGATAAAAATTCAAGTTCCAATTCATCTTCTAAAACAACATCATCAAATTCCCATCATAATTATTTGGAATCTGGAAGTCATCATCATAGTATTTTGGGTGAAAATGGTAAATTAGGAGGACTCGTTGGTTTGGGTGGACTTGGATTTCCAGTACTTGGTGGGATTGGACTACCATTACATCCTCCTAATAATGGAAATTCTGATAATGCAAAATTTGGATCATCTCCAAGTTCTGATTCTTCATCAAATCTTAAAGATGACAGAAGTTCACCTCTAGACTCACCTCAATCAAAATAAAATAATACATCATTCTTCAATTTCAATCAGAATAAGACAGAGTTCAATTACAAAAGATACTCTAAAACAAACATAAATCCAATCCATTCGTAACACTTTTTTAATAAGGTGTAAAATCTTAAAGGATTAAAAAAACTCCATTGTTTAACCAATATACGTATGATAAAGACCTCTCATTTACGTTTAAATTTTAGTTTTAGAACCAAAATAGCCAAAATTAATTAATTACGTAATTTAATATTTACTATTACTCTAATTATGTAACTTTAATTTATTCATTTTAATCTCAATTATTTAACACACTGATTTTGATTCTATTTTAATTTGGGATTTAATGATTATTTTTCTGTGAAAATTGTAATCCATCAAACAAAAAATAATTTCGTCAAGAAAAATGTATATTTATAGTAAAGATTGGACAACAATGATGTCTCTTGTTTCATTCATGATCTCTTAAATTTGATTTGAATGAATAAGATGAATAAAAATCAGTGTGTTTAATATTAGATTATAATGAATAAGAATAAGAATAATTAATAATAATTAATGAAATATTAATATTAAGTGTGCAATAATCACTTTGACAAATCTCATAATTCGTAAATTGTAGGTGCGTGTGTTTGTGTATGTGGTTGGAATATGAAATTGTTTTAGTATTCAGAAGCATTGTAAAGTTTGGTGCAATGTAATTAATTAATTATTATTATTAAGGAAGGGGGATTTGGATATTAAAATAATCTCAAGAATTGATTCATGATAAATTGATTAACGAATATACGTAATAATCAATAGAATATTAATTAATTGTAAAATCCTCTTTAAAACATTTTTGTAGATTTTTAAAATCTGTATTAATAATCAATCAATAGCCTTTGAATCTGAAATTGTAGGATTTACAGACAATCTTCCAAATTTACGTAACTCTCGCCAAAGAAAAAATTGTATTTTTAATTTTAATTAATTTATTTCACAATCAATACAAACAATCTGATTTTGTCAATCTTTTTTTTATGTATAACTTTTGCAATATTGTGAATTTAAATAATTCCAAATTGCTAACCCTATCCGTCTTTCACTCTGTTTCATCTCTGTATAAAATTCAAATACCAGGACAGGATACCAGAACAGGACACCTCTCAAACCGAATTAAAAAATGTATAAAATAATAATGTAATACGTGTATGTATTGTACAAAATTAAATACACCATTTTTAGATTATAGGAAAATCAAAATGAAATTAATATACGTATGATTAATGATTAATTTTTGTTTTGTTTTGAAAGCCTAGTGAGAATTAATCTGAACAAAGAGCTAACTGTTATACGTACTTCAAAATAATAATCCATTTGAAATTAGTTTAATTAAGGATTGATTATTTTATTTTATTTAGTATTTCATTAGAAAAAGGAAGAGAATGGTTTTTATAAGATGGATTTTTGTGTTCTTGATGAAGACTTTTTGAATTGTAGAATATTATTATTATTAATTTGAGGATGTGAATTTTAAAGATCTCCTCATTGAAATTATTATCAAATTTAGCCCTTAGGTGTAAATTAATTCAATTTTACTTGTGAAATTTTAGGAGTGTTGATTCATAAATTAAAAAATAAAAATCAATTTATAGTAAAAAATGATTTCCCTTCACATTATTCATTTCAGAGAATCACGATCACGAATGAGATGAGTTAAATTAAATATTTTTAATATGCAGCGCCACACCTCGTCTACTCTCAGATAAAAAGCTTCCATTAATATTTTTTTTATTGTAATAATGGAGATTCAACCCCATTACGCATAACATTTGGGTGTTTTAGGAACCATTGCCAATTCGTAGGATGGACCAATGAAAAAATAGGAATGGTTTTTATGTACTTGTATTCTGATGTAGAAACGCCTTTTTACTGTTTTTACCTCGGCGCAAGATATTTTGTACTCATAGGAGGATTTTATCATAAAAATGGAATCTGAGGGTGGGCCAAACCAAAAGATCATTCTCACTTTTAGGGAATTCAGGAGAATAGGAGAGTATAAGGATATGCCATCTTACTACATTCTCTTACATTCTAACATCCATCGTATAGTGTTAAAATATCCCACAAGGATATCCTTCCTACAATACTTCTCTCTCTATCAGATCAGATTCACTCCATCCATCCAAACCTTACAAATGCTCATCGCGGTGAATCTACAAACCCCAAAATTCACTTATTTCTCACCAGGTGATACTTTAAACATTTAAACTTTCTTTCTTTCTTTTGTTCCTTTAATTTTCTATTCTCACTTTCTCTTTTAATCCACAATCACTTTCCTCAATTTTAACAAAAATTCTCCTATGATGACTTCTTTGAATCTATTTAATGTAATATTTTCTTCTCATAAAAAATTAAATAAACTTTAAATGGGACTTAAGAAAGGAATTAAGAGTAGGTAGATTTTGTATTAAAAGAAAAGTGGTTATATTTAATTTTTGTGTTTAGTAAGGACGGTTTTTTGTTAAATTAAATTTAGTATTTTAGAATTTGAATATTAAGTTAAAATAAGTGAGTTTGAGTTTAGAGTTGAATAAATTAGTAATAATTTTCCTTAAATGGATCCACCATCCTATGAGTTTCTATCGTCTCCTCTAACATAAATTTACTCAAATGTCAAATCAAAATGGTTTCTACAAATTTATTTTATATCCTCTCGAGTCGTAAGCAAATTTTGAGTCTCTTACCGAATTTCGGATCCAAAATTTATTATTCCAAAAATAATAATAATAATATTCTCAATATTCCTTTAGTCAAAGAATTTATTCCTCTGATCAAAATCACGTACTTGTCCACTCCGCTCCTCCAAAAATACTACTGATTTATTTCTTTAAAAAAAGATCTTATTTTATTTTTTTAAAGAATTTATTGTTACCCTTTTCTTATATTCTATCAATAGAAATCATAAAAAACAGAGCAATAAACCAGGAAGCGACAGTCCTTTTTTCTCACTAAAAAGTATAAACTCTTTCTATTTAAGGAAGAATTAAGGGAAGGTCACTTTAAAGAAATTGAAAGTGTCATCTCTTAAAAAATATGAAAACAAAAGGGTCACTTCACTTTCTGGGAAGTCTTTTTTTAACTCTACAATCTTTGAATTACACCTCATAAAAATGTACTACACTCCTTTTTCATCCAATAGAAGAGTTAAAAATGTCAATCTTTCTTTATTGCTTTGAAGATGTTTAAGTTATAAATCTTATTTATAGGGAAAATCATACTTTTTAAATCAAAATTTAATTTTTGTTTTTGAAATTTAATGATTATTAAATATAATTATATCTGTGGATTAAGTTGTTGTAATAATTAATTAAAAATTAAAATTTTAAATGACGTTAAATTTTAAAAAAAATATATAATTATTATAATAAAAGTAGTAAGGTTGGTTGTTGTTAGTTGTATGTGATGTGATTCTGTTTCTTGAGAAAGCAATTTCTATAATGTGGTAATAAAAATGCAAAATCTAAACTGCATTTATTCCCTGAGAGATCCTGAACTGAAGGAAGGAGAGAGGAGAGGATTTCCTTTGAATCGTGGATGTGGATGTGGATGTGTCCAGATTCTGAAATTTTCTAAGTATTATAAGTTTCTAGTCTTTTAGTTTTTGTGAAATTGAAGTTTTCTTGTTGGAGGAGGAACTCCAATGGAATTCTAGATTCTTGGATTCCGTTAGTCACAGGCTTTTAAGTTTTCTATTCTTATGCTACACCACGGACTCCTTTCTTTTAAATTGGAATACCAATAGAATACCCAAACTAACAAATCCTACTCACGATCATACATTTTCTAAAGAGAAACATTTAAAATTGGATTCTTAAATCTCCATAATCTTAAAATCAACATAAATAATAATATTATTATTATTTTTCTTCAAACAAAGTCATTTAATTTTTTATTTAATAGTTTCTATATTTAATATTAGGGAATAAAAAAGTTATTTTATCTGGGATTTTGTCGGAGATGAAAATTAGAAAATATTTTTTTTGATTATTTATAATAAGTACTTTAAAAATGATGGGAATCAAGTAAAATGTCGGTTATTTTTCAAAGCACAGTCGGATGAAAAAACAATGGTAGGACATTTTGAGTTATGCGAATGGGTTTCTTTTTCGTATCCTCCATCATCATTCTCACTCCTTTTCCTTCCTTCGTTATCATTCCTTTAAGATTTCTTGGTAAGAATGTAACCATTAATTTACTCAAGTTGAAATTTAAACTTAAGGGTACCTCAGGCAGTCCAGTTTTTTTTATAAATTATATATTTTTTTGAATCTCAGCATCACGCAAAAGGGTAGAGGTTGAATCCTTGGACTCTTGCCGTGAGTCTGGACAATAATTTATAAACAACCTTTTATAATAAACCACGCCCTGTTCATAATGGCTTCTTGTGGTGGTGGTTGTGATCATGTAATTGGAAATGGAAAGGATTGATTGGATTTAAACTGAGTGGCAGGTGTAGAAAATTCCAGAAGAAAAAACAAAAGTTTTCAATTTATATTTATTTGGTATTGGAAGTATAGGAAGTAGGAATGTGAATGTGAATGTAAGAAGAAGAGGTGTGAAAATTGATCATTATCTTTCTCCATTTTCTGATCTCCGGTTCAAAACAATAGAATTTTATAGGTAACTTCAACCTAACTCTTCCTTGTCTCCATTTTCTCCAATTACTGTCCAAAAACGATTTTCTTTTTAGATTTTGTTCCTTTTGGTATTGGTTTGGTTGGTTTGTTGTAATGGTGGTTGGTCCATTATAGAAACTGCTTCGTTGGCAACATTAAACCAACTGATCCAGATCTTAACTTCTTTTTCGAATAGGAAGAAGGAAGTATAATATATATAATGATGATTGTCCATTTTCGGGTGAAACTAATGATCCAAGGGACCATGTCTAAATTTTCAATCCTCAAAACGAGAAAAACGGGATTCCTGATTTCAGTTAATTCAACTCGTGTCTTTTTTTAATTAAAAAAATAGTAGATAAATTCAAGGAAATCACGTCCAGTTTCTATTACTCTTCAACTCAAGAAATTGGAAATGTAAGTAAAAGGAATATAAGTGAGATACACCTTAGAATATTAATACACTCATCCCACATAGAAGTAAAATCTTCAATACATAACTATGCATTTCATTTTTGGGAATTCTATAATTTAATTTTAAATTTTTTAATATGATTTGTATGTATGGTAAAAATTTTACTTAAATTTTTGTATTTTTTGATTGGTTGTTGAATTTGAGGTGTTGGTGTTTGGTGTAGGTGGTTGATTCCTTAAGGTTGAATTTCAAAATGGTTTCCATCCATCCATAACTCATGGATCCTTTTTCAAGGTGTTTCTTTTCTTTGGTGTAATAATGAGAAGGTCATCAACTTTCAAAACCGCAGGTTTCTTCCTACAAAGGAAAAAAAAGAGTGGTCCCACCTTCTGTGAAAATTCTTTTTCAAAATTCAACTCCTCCAAAGCATTTCTGATATCCTGAAAAAAAATCCAATTTTGTATGGTTACTTTCTTTCTGCTTCACTAAGTATTTTTTTCTTAAATTTTTTTTTAGTAAATTATGAAAATGAAGTAAGAGAAGAGAAGTTAATGGAAGGAAAAGTAAAGTGAGTGAAAGTATGGAGTATGGTCTCAGCTGGTTCAGTGGAACTTTCCATTATCATCTTTTAAGGAAAGTGAAAAAAAGGAGAGAGAATTGTCCCAATAAATAAAATTTTCTCCTAGAAAAAATTTTCTCATGAGAGTCTTCTCATAAATGTGAAAGGAGGAAATGTCATAAATTAATCTAACGCCTTTTTTTCAGAAGAGAGAAATGAACGTAGGAAGGCGTAGAATGTATTTTTTTGGTATAAGTTATACTTTATTAAGTAAAAGTATTTTCATGACACTGAAATTCCTCTCGAAGGGAAGGAAAAGAAAGTTGGATGGTGAAAAAATAAATAAGCCAAGTTGATAAACGATTATGGGATTCTTTTTTCACAAATTCTATTTTGGAAAGCGGGTTTTTTTTTGTAGGAGTGAGTTTTTGGAGGAATTAGTGTAGGATTCAAAGGAAAATGCGAGTGTCCTCCGTCTGACAACCCGCTGGTTTATATATTCAACCATCTCCCAACTCTTCTCTATCTCATACATAAATTCTTCTTATCTTCATCCTATTCTATTCCATATACACCAACTACTTCTAAATTTCCGTCCTGGAAAATCTAACCCGGGCGGGCATCCAGGAGGAACTCACTCCGGGAGGGACCAACTCAAGCGGAAACTTTTTAAGACCAAGGAAACTTCTTCCGAAGAAGAAGCGATGACATTCATGATCTTTCTTTTTTTTCATCTGAAAAAATAAAATATAAAGACAACGAATCTTTTAACCGCGTCTCTTCTTCATGAAGTTTTGATTAGTCGTAAGGTTTAAGGTATGACTTTATTCCAATCAAAATTATAATTGTTAATTTTCAGTTTAAGAATTTTTGTATTTTTAGTTGGTTCGTTTCAATTAAACGTTAAAACCTGTAATATTACAAGTTGTGTAACCAGTGTATTTTTGATTAATCTGTGAGTGTATAGTTAGAAAAAGGAAGAAAAGAAAATATGAGAATGTGTTTCCTCTTTTTCTTTCTCCTTAAAAGCATCCCATCACATCCACATCTCATCTTTTGAAACCGGAAAAACCCCAAGGAAGCTTTCTCTTTTCCTTTACATAACTACACACTTACATACTTTTCGGACAACTTATTTTATAAAGAAAAAAAAATCCCTTCCCTTAGCCTTAAGGATTCACTTCACTTCGTCTTTGTTGCCAAAGTATCCATTTTACACTTAAGACGCCCGGATTCACATTAAGAATAATGATCATGGCTCATGGGAAAGAGAGAGGAGGGGGTTCAGTTAGAGAATTTAAACCATCAACTAAAAACATCAAACTTAAATTCCCAAAATACGAATAAATTAAAATTCAAATATCAAACAAAAGACATTGTAATTAATCTCGATTCTCAATATTAGCTCATAATGTTATTTTCTTGTAATTTCATCCATCGGAATCAAACATTGACTTTTGACTCTTGATTCAATTGATATTTTTTGTAAATTATTATTATTTGGATTGATGATGGAGGGGTATATTTTCCCCTTTTTCTGTTGACTATTCGTAATAGAGATGTCTATTTTTATTCTATTGTCATAATGACAAGGAAAGGGACGAAATAATGACAAATGTGAGAAATGTCCGGTCATAAACCACCAACCCTCCCTTGTTTTCGCATTAAAATTGATTAAACACGCCTCTTATAATAACAACCAAATATTATAGGAAAAGGGGAATCCTATTCTTAATTTTTTACTCATTTCAACTCATTTCTCATTAAAGTATTTTTAATTTATTTTTAAACCAAAGAAAATTTTTTATATTTTTTATTGGAATGAAAATGTTTTATAAAGATATATTTAAGGAATTTGGGTAAATTTTTTTCCCATGACTAATAATTAAATGTTAAGAGATTGAGTTAGGTCGAATGTTAATGTTTCCTCTTAAGACGACTATCATCATCCCTATCACCACACTCATAACATAACAATTACAATTATTTTGAAATGAAGTGTTTGAAGTGGTGTCCCAAGTAGGAAATATTCCTCTTATTTCTTATATACCAGTCACCCTTAGTCCCTGACCCATCCATGAATAATCCATTTAAGCCCTTCTTCTTTTCATTACACTTAAAAAAAGGTCTCCACTCCATGAAAATCATTCATAAAAATCAAAAGAATATCCATTAACTCTAATTTTAATGAGAGAGGCATAAAGATAAATGACAAATGGACTTTTTACTATCTTAATTACAACATTTAAAAACTACTTATACAACACTTACATAAATCCATTCCCTTTTTTCTTTCTTTTTCTTGTTTTCTCCAATCACTTTCACATTTTTAAACATTCAGTTTATTATTAAACAAAGAAATTTCAGTAATAATTTGAAGAGAGTTGATTATTGTTAAACGTTCAAAAGAGAAATGAGTCAAAAGATTTGAAATTATTTTTGTTGACCTAATAAGAAAAGAAACAACGGTATACCAATACCCTCTTTTTTTAAGTGAGTTTAGGAAAACAGTTATCCTTAATTTTGGAATAGAAACGTTATTTTTCTTATGACACCTTCACCTTCCTTCCTTCCCTTTTTTTAGAAAGAGAAGAGATCTTAATCCCTTTTTAAACTAAAAATAAAAATGTCAATGTCAAAATGACCTTCTTCATCCCTTTTCAATACATTCTCATCCTAAATCCTGACCTCATTTTTTACCTTTTTCTCATGAAACTTTTTTTTTATGGTTTAAATTGAAGAACATCATCAAAGAAGAGTCAGTGAGAAAATAATTATAAAAAATAAAATTCAAGGATATTCTCTTATTGTGTAAGTGAGGATGAAAAATAAGAAAAAGGGTGTATATATAAAGGATAGTTTTTTCTTTTGCCTCGCCCTTTCCTTCTTTTCTTTGAGTTTGCCTTTAAGGCAACAAGAACCCCTTCCTCTTTTTCTGATGAAGGGTTTCAATTACCTTTGTTAAGAATCGCCTTCTTTTTCTTTCCTTTTTAAAATAAAAATATATATTTTGTATATCTTGTATGACCACTCTTGCATGTAAATGAGTATCTAATGAATGTAGGAATATACTTATTTTATAAAAGAAAAAAGAAACAATGTATATTACAAAACAAAGGATCAGATTACAATTTACATTTTTTTTAAACTTTGAAGAAGCATCTTGTGTTACTCCAATAATAAAAATAATTTATTCCTTATTATAATTTATAATATTAAAATAAAGGGATGAAGAGTAGAGTAATCAATACATGGTAGGATGAATATTGTAGAATAATGTTCGTATTATAAAGCTTTTCTCTTTTGTTTGTAGATTCCTTTGGAATTTTCGTTTAGGTTTGGTAGTTTTTGGACTTTCACCATAAACAACCGGATTAAAAAGCAATTTTCTGAGAGCGGAGCTTGGGCTTATCTCTGAAAAAGTTTCTTATTCTGAAAGTTTATATTCTGGAGGAGGCATGGTATGGTATGGCTCTGACTTTCATTTTAAATTTCTTTAGTAAGAAAAGAGAAAGGAGTAGCATAGTGTAGGGAGGATATTTTAGAAGAGAAAGCACTGATTTTAATTTCTTTTTCTGGTGATTTGTGATACTCATTTTCTGAGGTTCCTCCTTTCCTTTGTGGATGCTGGGATCCTTACTCTCTCGTTTCAAGGCGGAAGTTTAACATGGAATACATTAAAAGGAGACTAATGTGGGACCATGTTACGAAATGAAGGAACCAAAAGACCGTTTTCTCTAATTAAAACTCCCTTCTTAATAGTCTCTTAAATTATTTCTTAATTAAACTCAGGAAATATTTATTTCATTTCATTTACATTTTACACAAAATCCCTACATTACACAATTCTTTAAACTATCATTAAATTCAATCATTAAAAATACCAGAGGCATAGCATAAATTTAATTTTATAACATCAAAAAGACAAAAGCATAAGAGAATTTCTATTTTTTCAAACAATAACAATGTTTCATGGGTTGAATTTTGTATTTTATAATATTGGAAGAGAAAGTTTTGAATTTCTTTTTGTGTTCGTATCCAATCAGAAGTGATGATACTCTTGAGAATTTTCAAACTCAAGAAACTATATTCGTCCGACTTCAATTTCCAGAACTCGTGCCTTGAAATTGAAATTTTTTCATCTTGGTCCGTCCAGTCGTAGTCGAAGTGTCCAGTCTCCACTCGTAGGAAATTCTGTAGGAAGAGCATGAATTTTCTATAACTTTCTCCCTAGAAGGAAGAAGAAGAGAGAAATAAATGTAAATAAAGTTAAAGTTTTTTCTCTTGTTTTTAGAATATTCAGTAGTTTGAAATCATGTGTGTAGGCGTGGTGGAATAAAATTCTACTTTAAAACTTTTTTTTTAGTTTTGAAAGAGATGAAAAGAAGGATAGAATTCCGGATAGATCCTCCTCATTCATAATTCATTTATTTAAATATAAAACTTGGATTTTCCTAAATCTGAGTAGGAAACAAACCTGCATTTAACTAGTTACAAATTTTCCGTTTGCACGTAATAATTTTTTTTAAATAGTATAGTGTTGGGTTTATTTTATTTTTTGTGATAATTTAAAAGTATTATATTAAAAATGTTGTCATATTTTTTATATTATTAATTCATGACCTTGTAAATTTTATTTAATTTTTTTGTTTGAGTAATTATTGCAAGTATGTTACGTGATTCTCCTAATTTTGAGGATAGACTAATAATTTACATCCTTGGAATTTTAAGTATAAGAGTAGATAGAGATAGAAGAAGTTAAGAAAAAAACCTTAAGGGAAGATTAGAGTAGATGATGGTGATTATAAGTTCTTTTCCTTGAGCTCATAACTCTTTGTGTCCCAGGATTCAAAGAGCCAATCAGAGAAGAGGGTGGATTCCTTATTCCTAAAAATTAATGTTCATAAAAGAAAATAATGGAGATCCTATTTTATCTTTGAGTTTTTTTAACCAATTATCTTAGTAAGTACACTCCATTTTAATGTTCATTTCGATAGACTATCCTCCAGGTGTATAATTTACTATCATATACAACAATACAATATTACAAAATACAACAATACAATGTTATATGTCTGGAACTCATTAAATTATGGGGTCTGTTCTGTTACAATAAATACAATGTAATAACAATCAACTGAAATTATCAACCCAAGGATACTCCTACTATTTTTTATTCAGCTTCCGTTTTTCATTCCCCTTCAGAG